>JAJLRJ010000005.1:37914206-38211706 GCA_024195265.1 Dendrophyllia cribrosa | reverse complement strand
AAGTAGAACTTGATTCTACTTCTGCAACTGTTGCGCGCAACGATGCAAGAAAAGTGGCACCCTGTGTCGTTCCCAGAGCCCGCGTTACCCTTGTCCAGCGGAACGGGACGTTTCCCGTTCCGCTGGACAAGGGTAACGCGGGCTCTGGGAACGAGATTGGTGTCCAGGCTTTAGCGTTTTTCTAAATTTTCCGACCAGCACCCCTGTCATTTTTATGTGGGAGTCTCCTCCGGGGTCTTAGTTTGGATTATCGTTTTACCCTTCGTAGTGTTAATATATAACAGGATGGCAGGTGGAGAGGTGTGTGTACTGAAAAGTTTCGATTGGTTTGAAATGAGTGCGAATGTCTAAGAGCGTTGGTTGATGAATGTAAATTTTTCGAACTTCTGCTGATGTGTAACCCACAGTGAGAAAATGTCATCAGTGAATATTTTCCAAACAAACGTTAGCATTCGTTCTTCTAGATACGCCATATAAATAACAGAAAAGGCGACAGACATTTTGGTTCCCATAGCAATGCCGTGCGTTTGTACGAAATGTTTATCGACGAATTCGAAGGAATTTTCTTCCAACATGACTCTCATTAATTCCCTTAGTTTATTAACGGGAATTGGATGATTCAATGCGAAATCTTAAACGCGCAAAATTTCACTTTTATTGATTTTAAAGTTTCTCGTTTAACGTCGTCATGATAGTATCGATTTTACCAGAAAATAAATCTTGTCCAACTTCAATTCACAACAAGTGAGTAGTAAAAGTTTCACGTTTATCTGACTAGGAGAAGACTGCTTAAAAGCCGATTAAAAATGTAGGTATGGCCTCCAGAAAACTGTATCGAAACACCTTAAAAGAGGTGTCTTAAATGCAGTAACAGAAACCCATAAGTGGGTTGAAACGTGCAACTGTCTCTTGTACGATTCAAAACAAGCTTCCGATTATTCAATTTGCTAAGAAGTTGTTACAGCTACCATATTTGGAAAATCAAGATAAAAATATTAACCGATCAATTTGCTAGAACAACTTGCTTCCAATCTCGAGGGACCGAGGGGTTTTCAAATATGGTACTAAGCAAAAAATGAATATTCGGAAGCTGGGAATGCGCGTTACACGTTTCTTTCAACCCACTTAAGGGTTTCTGGTAGTACATAATATTTCAAAAATTGAATACGTGATGTATATTTTACTGTTAACAGCAACAGTTGGTGGTTTCACTCTAGGACTTCTAAGTACATCCTACGTGCACTTAAAATCTACTTTGAATGTGAAAGAGTGACATGCGCATACTTAAACCCTACTTTGTGACCATGGAAACGTGTCTATATTTTAAAGGAGTCAAAGTACGACGCCAAGTATGATCTACCCCACACTTGAGGCACGTGACCAAAATGGGAAAACAGAACTCCATAGAGCTGAATGTGGCTGAATATAGAGAAGCTAGGCTAAAAATAATTGACCGTTTCAATCGCATCTTGCTTGTTTCGATCTAAAACAGGCTTTTCTTTGATGTAATCACCAGCAGAACTGAGATAAACAGAAGTGCCATCGGATGAGTGATTGACGCACGTCTCTGACCAGATGAATTGCATTTGCAGTCACAGCACTTTTCGCTTGACTGACCAACTAAAAAGACACAACACAGACAATTAATAAACAAACAATAATGCACCGGTCAATTCCAGCAGTGACCATGCACCCACCCCCCCCCCCAACCCCCCCCCCCCCCCCCCCCCTTCCCTCCCGTCCCCCCGAAACAACTCCTCCCGGGCATTAGCTTTTTATGAAAAAAAAAAATAGGAAAAGAATTAAAGCCGTGCAAATATTCCGGGGTATAGTAAAAAAAGAAGAAAGTTTCATCGAATATGAACTCATCCAAAGGTTATTTGAAGGCAAAACTAAGTTAACACACAAGTGTTTTCCTTCAGTTTTCCTCTAGTGACCTATTAGAGCAAGTTCGCAACAAATTTCTCGTCAGACGTGGAGCCAGGACTCCGGCTTGAGGTCGAAAACACGACGATGTCAAATGCCCTGGGCTACACTGAGGGAACGCTAATGCCCGGCCCTAGGGTTGAAGTTATGGGACAGGTTGATCCCCAGGTGTACGCCTCTATATAATTAAGCTATATATATATAAGGTTTCTGTGGCTCCAACTGTTATTTTTTTCGAGCCGTTTTGATCTGAAAACAGATACAGTATTTGATCACTTGGCTTGAAACATGGGGACATGTTAAAGGGTCACTGTGCCGCCGAAATAACAAACTTTTTCTTGCCTTATTTCCATGTTTTATCGTAAATGCCACCAAATATACAACTTAATCGAATAAAAACGTATAACATTCTATAGAGCAGAACAGAAGCGGTAGTTTAGAGATAAAGTGCAGGATTGCAAGGATGGAAGTGGATTACAGTTCATCAAATTTGATTTTGTGACAGGCGGTCAAGAAATCAAAGTTTCCATTCGTGTAGAATTTTGACTTTTTTATCCTTATTTTGTCTCTTTATTTGTCTCTTTAGCTAATATCTTTTTCCCACACGGGAGGGACTCCCATATAAAATTGACGGTGTGTTCGTCGTACCTTTTAGGGGTAAAAATTTGTAGATTGGCAACGCTCGCTTAGGGTACTAAAATCTAAAATGACCAGCGTTAGAATTATCGCGGCACCTTTTAGGGTATTGAGCCAAAAAAAAAAAAAAATATATATATATATATATATATATATTGTATACTACAACAAGCCCAAACAAGGGTTTTTATGAGCCCGATCAGCCCGAAAATCACAGAGAAGAGAGAGAAGAGGGACAGAGAGCGAGGGCGAGAGAAAAAAAGACAAAAAAAAACAAGGCCAAGAACGCTCACAAACGCTTACTTGGGGCGACCCCCTTTTCAAAAATCCAGGTAGATATATATATGACAGAATATGACATACGTTATTTTAGAATTAGTACCTCTTAGGGGTAAAAATTATTTTGAGCCACGCCCATCAGAAAAGATTTTCGTACCTTTTAGGGAGTTTTTCGAAAATTTCCGACGAGCACCCCGTAATTTTTATACTATGTGATCCGCCCCCCCCCCCCCCCCCCCCCCCCCCTCCACCCTCTCCCCCGGGGATTTCTTTGCTTTCATCAGTTTTGGCAATTTTTTCTTTCTATTTCCATCATCATGAAAACACGATGCCCCTTTACTGATTAGGTCTAACAATGCGGTCTGGAAATGGGTTACGTTAGGATATCAAGAAGAGCGCCGCACACAACACCAATATAGGCTAACTATATGCGTTGTGCGTATTTTTATTAAGTTTTTTTTCAGTTAAACTTAAAGGCTGCGTTTTTTTTTTGGGGGGGGGGGGGGGGGGGGGGGATCGGAATCCGAATTTTTGGAATCCAAAAAAAGCAACAGTTGCGTTTTTTTTAATCCGTTGAATCCATACTCTGGCGAGATCTAAATCCGAATTTTTGAGATTCGTGATCTGAGAGGTTTTGTTTGGAAATGGATTCGAAAAAAGTACATCTGACGCGGTCTTTCGTTCAACTTTACTGGTTCCGTTCGCTGTGTTTTGTTTCATTTTTTGGTCATGAAGAATCCATATGATCTGAGATCACAAAGCCGATTTCGGATTCTCCCAAAACTACGCAGTCCAAGTTGCGGCTTTATGTCTTTAATTTAAACACCTAAGTGGAGAGAGACAATACGAGGGAAAGTTTTCATCATGTCTAATGAAACAACGAAACGGCAGTGACCTTGGTTTGAACATCCGCGGAAAATTAACCATGCCCGAAGACCACGCCCCGCCTTCCCCCCTCTCTCGCCAGACAGAGACAGACAGTTAAGCATTTGAGTGACGATGGGTGATGCCTGTGGTTCCTACCTGCTTTAAAAGAAGCTTTAAATCCTTTGTAGGTAGTAGCAGAGTTCTTAGCGGTCTTAAACTGCACCCAAACCATGTTACCTGTACTCTCTATCGGTTTCGGCTTCTCACTGCCACACAGGTGCTGTGCGATGAACATTCCATAATATGGATGGATGTCGTCTTGGTAAGGTCCGTCATCGAAGTAAGCTTCTCGGATTTCCACAGAGGCGTTTTTGCAGTTCTCGCTTTGTTCCAGTTCGAATGTATCGAAGGTAATTTGGACCTGGCGTCCACTAGGAACAAACAAGTACCATTGTTCACTGTGATCTGCAGGATAGTTCTGGACGCCAAATTTCTGGGTGCTAAACTCAATAGTTTCATCCTCGGATGCATTAAGATAGCTTTCATAACCAGCTGAATAAACAATAAAGTGGATTAATAATAACGTTAGTTAAGAAAGTCAGAGATGTCTTAGCTCCGAAACAAACGCGAAAAGACCCGTACCCTACCTTGCCACTCTGCTGTGTAGTACAGTTAGCTTTTTTATGGCAGCCGTTTCATATTCGTCAGTATTCGAAGATAATTGACCGCATTATAGTTTTTTATTTTATTTTTCATTTCGGCTTTGACAGACAAACGATCGATGCTGCTAGAAAGAACATCTTTTTTGCACTTTTAGAAAGAAAATAATGTATTTAGATCCAACCAATCCAAACCGTTTTTCAATCAAGGGAAAACGGTCTATTTTCGGCCGTTCTGTATTTCTGAAGTTCCAAACTATAACCAGCGAAAGTGATAACTGAGACTCAAAAATTCAGGAACATGCAAATAAAATAGCGGTCGAGCTTGTGCGAAAAGCACAGCCGAAAAAAAAAAACGTCTTCTCTTGATCGGCTTGAAAGACGGTTTGGACAGGTTACTGAATAACATTATTTCCTTCCGAAAAATGCACAAAAATGAAATTTAAAATAATTGATCAAACTGGCACTTTAAATTAGCAAACCATGTAACCAGAAGGTTTTGAATCTCTTTGCGGTGGCCAACAGTTCCTTATAAACCGCAGTTGATAAAATCCAAACAACTGCAACCAAACTGCGATGCGGGATAAGCAGACACAAGTCTTACCCCCATTTATAGAAACAATTTGATGAATGCTTTGAAAAGCACAACAACAGAAAATAAACTATAAAACTGAAAAAAGAATGGTTCACAAGAGTATCGAAATCGATAAATACAATAAAACTATCCGCTTGAAGTTATCCAGAATGAATCTTGTTTATTGTCCATCTTATTCACACTTGCTATCTTGCATTCCGCACTTTCTTCACACAATCTCTATTCTCACCATACACTAACACGACTAACTCACGTGTGCTTGGGAATTCAAGAACCATTTATCTTCTGTTTCATTACGCTTCGCTTCATTTAGACAAAGATAAATGAACAATTTTATACTTCACGATCCCTCAGAAGCACGCAGTTTCTTTAGAGACTAACCCGTTTATTCATAACTTAACTTACATGGATAGGTCGCGGCGATAAACGTGAAGTTGAACCCTTTGTGATTAACGGAGCTATCCGAAGCGAACCGTACGTAGATTTCATTTGAATACGCTCTTAAGTTGGGATCACCGTCCGTAAAGCGCTTGAATTTCAGGTACGAGGGTGTCCATCTGCCACATGCTCGCTTGGTTTGCCAGTTTGCGCCGCCACCGAAAAAGTCATTGTAAGCGAATGTAAGGTTGTCGCAATCACAATGGTAACATTGTTCTATGTCAATTCTAAGAAACAAATAAAGAAAATCTGTCATCAAAGCGCGCACAGCATGTCCATCTCAATATTAATGGTCCCAAAGGCGGGACACCAAGGCCCGGGGGGTACTCTGCAATATTTTGGGTGGGGGTGTGCCACTGGGACTCTGAGACCCTTAACCTATACTAGACCATTTTAGCAGCCTTTTGCAACCCCATTCTAGACTAAACACCGAATAACCCTACCCTATCCTAGACCTATTCCAGATTTGCTATTTTCCAGAACCTCGTTCACTATCACAGTTATTAGTTAACAGGGGTCAGTAAAAATGCCGAACTGCCCGCCGCACCGATTTTTAAATCCCATGTGCCAGTAAACCTTGTCTAGACTAAATTCTACACGCAACTGATCAGTTTCGCGAAAAATAATACCCTATTCTAGACCAAACATCTGTGATTAGTATACCCTATCCCATACTAAACTGCCTGAAAACCATACCCTTCACAGCGGCACATACCTATATACCTCATATAAGAGAGTCCCCCCCCCCCCCCCCCCCCCCCCCCCCTCCCCCTCCCCCCTTTGGGTTCCAAGGCGAAATACACGTGTTTTTGTCTTTCAACGCACCGGGTCCCAGACATTTTCCAGAGAAAAAAATTATGTAGATCCGGGTCTCCAAAGAAAAACAGCAGAGCTCCAGGGCATCTGAAGTCTGCAATGCAAGCGTATTATGATTCTATTGTACGTTGGCGAGTAAAAACTCGATATTTTTTTTTTCGTGATCTTTACGTTTTTTCAAAACCAAGATAGCGGCTAAAATACACAACTACCGCCCGTTCGCCTGAAACACAAATAAACAAACAAGCGCATGGGTCTTCTCTAGTCGCTCTGGGGACTGTTTAACTTTTGGGACGATAAAAAAAGCGACGCCCGCGGAGTGATCTGGGAAGAATTGTTCTCTCTTCCCTTTCCCTAAGGGTAGTCCCGCACTTATCCAAACGCTGTCTGTGATTCGCTAAGAAAACAATAAATTTTTCACGCTGGGATAAGGATTAGGAATAGGGGCATTGTTCAAGTGATATTTCAATTGTATAGTTCGCCAATCACAGACATCGTTTGGACAGCTACGACCCCGCTCTTTCCTAACACCACGCATGCCTCGCTCCATTCTTATCCAGCCACCTCTTTCACCGAAATTTAGTATAAACACGCCTACGGAGATAGAAAAGGAAGATTAGCATTGTCTTACTCGTTAAAATAAATTCCGATGCCGTAGTACACTTCAGGGACTTGAATCTTCCAGCATTTGATCTCGTTTGCGCCATAATTACTTGAAGAACCAGGATATGCGATTTGACCCGTCGCAGCGGTTATATCTGTAATACCATTGGGGCAATCTATAGAGAAAGCAATAGAAGAAAACAAAAAAATTAGCTATTAACGTCGACGTGATTTGCCTTATTAAAGGGGCTATGTCGTAAGGTGAGTCTGCGCAATGAGTTCCTGTCATGTGACGTCACCTGACGTCACACATGTCAAATTTCTATTGTTTCCTCCCGTATCGCGGCAAGTTTTATCGCGCTTGCACTCGTGTCGAACCACGCGAGGTAAACAAACACACGATCGATTTCGCTTTAAAATTCCTCCCCAACTTCCACCACTACTGGAAGACATCGAATTTTTTGAAGGTACGACTAACAAATCGCAGAAATAATTTACTAAAAATCTAGCCAAGTTAATACTCTAACTAATTTGTAAACTTGAGATCTATCCTTCCACGCAATACGACGGGATAGAACGGATTGCAGCGAATTCGACAGTAATGGCCGCCAACTTGATAAATTTTTGAGTTGTTAGTACCCAGTACTCACCCCCCATCCTCGCGACATAGCCCCTTTAAAGCTTCGAGAATTGAACAACTGTAAGACGGAAAATAAGAGACCCAATGCGAAAAGCGTGAAGAGGGCTGTGAAAACGCCGTGACTTAGACGTAGCATGGAAATTGCACGCTCCGGGTTATGGGCTCCTGATTCTCACTTACAACTGTTCACCGAGGTAGAGGTGGCTAGTGGTGGATATTTATCGAGCCGCGAACAAAAAACAGTGAAAATAGCACGAAAATGTAATTTACACAGGAAAAAATTGAGAGATTCCAAGTTGGATTTTTATTGGAAAATATGTTATTTACTACACCAACATTGGAATAATATTGGAATACTTAATTTTTTTCTACCATGGGAAACAGTTTCTTGGTAAATCATTGGTATATCTGTTATTTAAAATTCCAAGTTGGATAATTATTGGAAAATATCTAAATTAGTACACCAAGATTGGATTGATATTGGAAAACTTGAAATAATTTTTGACAATGGAGAAACATTTATTGGTAAATCATTGGTAAATCTTTATCTTAATATTCCAAGTTGGTTTTCCAATAGCAATTTTGGGGCCTATCATTGTTAACAGATGATAATCCAATAAAACACCAACAGAGAGCAGACTTGGAATATTTAAATGGGTGATTTACCAAACATTTCCCAACGAAATCATTGGTTTATCATTGGAAAACTAGTAAAATGAACTACTACTACTAACACATTTCTACATCTAAAGTGAACAACATCCTTACTGAAGTAATCATAGTGGTATTATACCAACAGCATTTTTTTTATAATAGTAAGACAAGTAAGATTAAGTTTGTGAACGTCTGTATGGCATTGGTTCATTCCACCATTATTTTCATCCTAAATTTTAGAAACAAGTAAAAGTTTGACATTACAACCTGTACAAACATCACTAGAGTGTGGAAATTCGCTGTAGCTGTCTGCGAACCGAAAAACATGTTCGGGATCAAAGTCAAGCTCTTCGTATTCCACAAGAGGCTCCAAAGGTGAACACACTGGTTCTTCCGATCCAATGCTTGGCGTGCTTTTTTAACCGCAGTAGGCTGTGTTGTTGATGACTGTTATATTCACATCCCGACTTCAAATGCCTCCCTGCGGCCATACACCATGTTGCTTTTCCATTGCACTTAGCGCACGGGCAGTTCACCTGAGGTTTTCCAAGTTTGCTTATCTCTCTTGCTTCTGGAATTATTTAACAATAACAGCTTGTAAGACACTCTTCCTCTGTCGGTAGTTGCATATTTTGAGCTTGATCATGATGAGCTAGAGGGATGTCCGTGTTCACAGTGTTCAAAATGGCGGACCAACGGTTTGCCGCAGACCATAAGGATTGCGGACTCTGGGCACGAGAATGGACTGGTTCCGACTCTTTACTTTGCGCGCCAAAATACTCTTGTCATCTTCGACCAAGCAGGCAGTTGAAGAGGAGAAGAGTGCGAGCTCAATCAAGGGAAAATTGATTTGTCTGCTTTATAATCTAGTCTCTCCAAATGGCAAGTAGCTCGTTCGAAGGAGAAGGAAATTCAGGTGAGTACAAGCTTCTAGTTTGTCATATAATGCGGCAATTAACTTTTGTATGTAAGCTTAGCTTACATGTCAGCCGGATAAAACAGAAGAGTTCATGGATAGTTTTAGGAATCTTTTACCAGTAAGCAGTCAGTATAAGTTTCTTTCGATGTCTTGCTAATAGAGAAGCAAAGGTGTTGCTGTTTATTAACAATAAAACTGTTCATTGGCCTTTTATAAGAGAAAATTCGCGGACGAAAGTACAAGACAATGGAGCAAGTTCCCCAGCTGTACGATGACAATTTTTCTCCAATTTGATTAGCAAACTCGTTTACCTAAAAACGAATAAGCTTATAATTTATAAATGATACAGAAACTCAATTTTACAGACGTTTTTTGACAGCGAAATTCATTATAAATTCCCATATAAACGCTCTACGTTCGCCCCATTTGCAAAATTGTGGACTTTACCGCCAAAATGCCCTGCATGTACGTCTAACCGGTCATCTTCAATATCGGGTAGTATTTACTCATTTATTCACATTTACTGTTTTATATAGTAGGCTTACGTCAATTTATTTTTAACACTATAAAAGAGTATTATTGGCTATTAATTAACTTAAAATCACCATTTCTTGTTGTATCTTGTTGTATTAAATCCAGAACTGGAGTTAAATCCTAGTGAAGTTGACAAATGGAGTCCAAATGAAGTTGGCAAATGGCTAGAGAGTGTTCAGCCTACATTGAAAGAGGAAGCAAAACTACTGCAGGGTGAGTTTGTAAGTGCTAATAATAATCACTAGCATAACTAACAGCACAACTAACATTACATATTTCTGTGTTTCTTCTATAGAATCAGAGATATCTGGAAGAGCATTGGCCATGGTAGACAGACAGTGCCTTAGAGACATCTCAATTACTTCAGTTGGTAAACAGCTGACAATTTTGGGATGCATAAAGGAACTTCTGGGTTAGTAAACCTACTTGAAATCAATTATCTTTATTCACATACTGTGGTAAAATGTTATTTCTAGATTTAAACATTATAGTGTACACAGTTCTTACAAGCATGTATCTTGTCTTCAAATTGTCACATTGAATTTTCCTTCCTTATATGATTTACAACGAGGACAAATTATGTGAACTGCAGATGAAACACGAGTGAAATTTGTGATTTGTGAAATTATTTAAACTTACATATGGTATGAATGCTGTAAATTCAAACCACTGATATGATTTTTCAGCCAGTAAAGAAAGCCAACAAAAAGCAAGTTTACCAAGTCTGTCTCAAGCCACCATGAAAGTGAAAATTACAAGAAGTGACAAGAACAACATGACTCCTGAACAAAAAAATCTGTACCACCGCAAGTAAGCAATGATAATACTTTCTTTGACCTGATAATTTGACCAGTATGTTCTAATCAATTTCCATTGATTTGTTCCATCCTTAGGATTAAGATGATAAGAAAGGAATGTGCAAAGAGATGGGCAGGGAATACAAAGATTTACTTAATCAGGTCCAACAATGCAAACAGTTTAATCTTGAGTGAGTTAGTTTCTTCGCTGGAACCGGCTTGTGAAATCCCAGAGCTAGGATTTGGCCAAAGTAAGGACAAATTAATAGCTGTTACTTGATATAGTTCAACTTAAATGTTTCTTTGTTTAACTCTATCCAGAGCCTGCAAGAACCAAGAAGTTGTGTCATTTCAAAACGGTTGACACAATGACCACCAAATTTGGTGACTTTTCCTAAAATGTATCTGGCGACATTTTGACAATTTAGTATCTTGTGGTCACCAGCTTTGACATTTCCATGGCAACCATATTTTGACAGGCATGTTTTTCCCTATTTTCATTTGTGCTGTTCCAGAACCCTCACCCCTCCTCCCCCGGGCCAGAGCTGCGAAAAAAAAAAGCCCGGTCTGGATAGGGTTAACACTGAAGACTGAGGTGAGAAAGGGGCCTCCACATGGGTCAACATATTGCCTGGTATACATATAAAAACATCCACATCTCATTTTCACATGGTAAATTAAGGTTAACCCCTTTAACTTTGCTAGGAGTTACTTTTTCAGTTAAAACTGTTCTACTTTTCAGAAGAAGCCATAACAAAATCATTTTTTCCACCACCTTTCCCACTCGTTTTCATCAAACCAGCCAATCACCACCGTGATTCAATGCAACAATTAGTTTTGTTTAAAAAATGTCCAACTGTTGCATCAAATCATGGTGGTGACAGAGATTTGACTAAATCTAATCATGGTTGTGATTAGCTAGTTCTAAAAAATTCGAAAATAGCATTAAAAAAGTAAAATAGCCATAGTGTTCACGGCTCGAAGTGTCAATTGTACGTGATGCAAATCTGGACTGATGCAACACATTGCAACACACATTTACAAATATGTTTGAAACTTGAAAAGGTGCATGCAAAATTGTACTGAATAATTATTGCTTGTTGACAAGAGTAAATTTTATCATTGATTCTATTTGTAGCAGAGAAGCAAATTAATAAGTGATAGTAAAACCAGTCATTACCATCAAAACACACCAAATTTCTACTCACAGAGTCCATTTTTCTCTGATATTTTCCAGGTGCAATAAGAAGCCACATTTTACAATGGGTCGTGGAAAAAAATAGGAAGTTAACAGATGGCTTTGATTTTGAGGTACTAAAAATATTCTTGTTTGTTTAGTAACAAACAATTACTGGCAATTTACGTTTCATCACAAAAGTGTACTTATTGCTATTAAATTCTAACTAATACACTGTTTTTGCACTGAAGTGGTCACATAATTGACAGTTGGTTTTTTTAATTGAATAGAAAGCAAGAACACCTGCAAAGAGGGCCAGTTTAGCCTCAAGTGAAAGTTTTGGCAAGTTAATAACTATTATTACTAATAAGGTCACACAGTAGATTTAGGCCAGAATATTGGTAAGCATAGCTCTTCGAATAAAAAAGCCCACATACAGAAATTATATTGCGTCTGAGCAAAACATTGACCCAAATGTTTTAAAACCTGTATATGTAAATGTATATGATGACAGGTTGAACCAGGTGACCAGTGGCATGAAATTACGTACAATGCCGATATAAATTGGTACCATAATAGACCTTATCACGGCTTTCGATGCCATGTTGCAATTGGCCAGTAGGCAAGCACATTTGGAAATTACAATGTTTTTATGGCAATTTGATGTCGAATAATTTTCATACAACTTCACCAGGCAAAGAATTTTACAGGCAAAATCTGAGGGCTGTAAATAGAAGAATTCTTTAAGGCATAATTGTTATGTTTAGCAGCTTTGAGAACGTCAAATCACACACTTTAAGGCTCTTTTCTAGATTGGTTTGTATTTTAAGACTGATTTACTGTAAGTTTGCAATTTCATTTCCACTCTCACGTTTCTATCTTTACATAATAAATTAATTTAATTGCTTTTTATGTTTGTTTGCAGATCTAACAGACTCAAGTAAGCCTGAGCAAACCGATAAAGCCGATTCCGTAGAAGATATCTCTAATTACAGTGCACAATTAGTGTGCACTGTAATTTTTAAAGTTGCAGCATTTAGAAACTTAAGTCTAAAAAAGCATTTGGCTCCTGCAGCCAAACTTCTGCACATTAAGTGTAGAGGCCAGAGTAAATATGAGTTGGCAACTAAACTTGCTGTTGCATTAATTCAAAAGCAATATGTGAAAATTGAAGCTGCTGATCCCGTCAATTACAATGACTTAGCAAGACAAACAATTGTAATTTTGAAAGATCTGAACGAACAGTTGACTGCTGAGGACAGTTCATGCACATCTGGCTCTACTGAGTCAGTTGATGGGACAGTGATTCATCTCCTCCGTCCAGTCTGTCGGAAGATGAACAGCTGAGTTAATTTAAACATAAACTTTGTGATACTTGACTGTTCATGTTCTGACAGAAGGGATGAATCTGTGCCTTCAACTGATTCACAAGAGCCAGATGAGGATTCCCTGTGCCTTAATTGTAAAAGTAATGTAACTTGTTTAATTGAAATGATTAAATAAAATATTAAGTTAAACATGTTTTCAATGGTGTTCATGATGATTCAGTGATTGTTTTTCTAGATGGTACATGTCTTCGTATGTTATGTGTTTGATCAAAATACTGTATACCAACCGTCTAAATTCTATAGGTTTTCCAGACTATTCTATAGATTACCAAACTTGGTAATATGACTTTCCAACCTTGGGATTTCCTGTTTCCCATGTTGGACTATTACATAGATTACCAACATTGGTAATGCTAGTATGACCTTCCAACCTTGGAATTTTGTCTTTCCCATGTTGGACTATTACATAAATTACCAAACTTGGTAATCTGAAATATGAACTTCCAACCTTGGATTATGATGATTCACATGTTGGACTATTACATAGATTACCAACATTGGTAATCTAAAATATGAACTTCCAACCTTGGATTTTTAGTTTTTGACTTACCAAGGTTGGAAAGTGTATCTCTTTATCCAATGTTGGAGTTTTTATTGATTTTCCATTAACTTTCCAATATTATACCAATGAATTTCCAAAATTGGAATCTCTCAAATTTTTCCTGTGTTAACTCATTTATTCCTGTCAACGATTACAATTTTAGTGCACAAACTGCTTGGAGGTGAATAGCACTTGCTATCCCGAGTTTTAGTGGCCAATCAGAGCGCGCCAACAACGCTATCTACTGTTTTAGTATATACTAATAAATATCAAACCTATTGCCTGGGCTTTTTTAGAGTTCCTGAGCCCCTTTAAGAGCATTAAAGCTATGACAATGAAACTAGCCTTGGAGGGTATATGGTACAGTCCGCAAAATGGGACGAGGACGTGATATGACTTTGCAATTACGTCATTAGTTATTTTCGTCCTTGTTAATTGGAAATTGCAAAATTTAGTTCGCAACATCAATCATCTCGAACCACAAATAATTGCTCCCGCAAAACAAAAAAATAATCACCAATCTGCAAAAGAAACCTCCCGCAAAAAGTGTATGCTACACTGTAACAGATGAGGTTTTTTATGAAGGATATTGTCACACGTGACCCGTTATAACCAATGGCTTCTAATACTAGCAGTAATCAAAGATTATGGAGACGCGTTCGAAGATTTCCGGCGGAAGTGAGTCCCTGAGAAAAACAATAGGGTCAAATTTTTCTGCACAGGATAACCAACACGAAATTAAGATTGCGTTCTTCGAGGGCGATTATGTATCCTATAACTAGAAGTAATCATAGATTATGGTGCGTCTCCTTATCCCGTGGCACCTCGTCTTAGCCTAGTACCTCAGTTTCATGAATTAATTCAGCCACTGTTGAAAAGGGCTATGTCGCGAGATATATCACGCAGGCAAAAACGTCGGGCCGTCATCAAACAAATTCACGCTATCGTCGTGGAATCGGGCAAAATCGTGCCGTGCTATGTACTCCGAAAGGTCTCAGATTTTTCCGACATATAAATAGTATATTTGTCTTGATTTCATTTTGGTTATTTCTCCGATTCTGAAATCATACTCCTCAGTACATGTACCAATACCGGAACCGGAAATGAGAAATTTCGACGTTTAAGTCACGCAACATTCAACGTGAAATTTCGCAAGATTTTTCGGATAAAATTACAACTACCAATTGCAAGTATTAAAGACACTAGACTGTTGAATATAATTCCTTTATTAGCTAGACAAATTTTAGTCACAAAACTGCGAAATCTTTAGTCGCAAATGCGCCCGAACCAGGCGCAATTTCGAGCACTTTAAAGTTAAATTATCTGCGTTCGCCTGGCGCGGCCGGTCAGTGAATTATTGCTACAAGACATAAGCGAATTACACCGTACCGTAGAACATCGCGAAGAACGACGTCGCTATTTAGGTGAAAGCTTCCCAAATCAGGCAGAGAACCACAGCAAAATCAAGATAGAACATTCAAAACATACCAGAACGGCAGCGAGGAAAATCTGTAACTTCTTGCTTGATTCCAAAGAGACCCAACAACTTACTTGGTCCGGAGAAGAACCTTCGTCCAATTTTTCCACTGCGTACTTTTACTAGGCATTGAAATATTGAGCCGTACGATTCCAAAATCGGGAAAATATCCGAAACTAAATCAAGACAAATAGATTATTCACATGTGACATTTCGAAACCCCAGCTCCCAAGGATGATGCCTGATTTCCACGCGATGCTGGATACTATTGTGACGTTTCAAAATGGCGCAGATTTGGTACCGACACTTTTCTCGATTCGTTCCGCTTAGCCTAGACGACGCGCTAAGAATGCTGGATACTATTGTGACGTTTCAAAATGGCGCAGATTTGGTACCGACACATTTCTCGATTCGTTCCGCTTAGCCGACAAGATTAGGAAGCGTCTCCTTCGTCGACGCAATAAGCGCGCCCTTTAATTAGTACCTCCTCTTCCCTTACCTCCAGGAGCTCAATAAAGGAAATACGGTGCTCCGTGTTGAATGGTGGAATCATTATTAATGACTTTTTTATGCAATTTTGTTGGCGACTCCAGTAAATAAGCCACGTCCTTGGTTTTGCGTTTCCAGTAAATTCCTCATCTTGTCCCGAATACGGGGCCAAAGCGTTGATACGATATAAATATGATGAAAAGCTCTAAAAAAGTGTCCCGCTTGCAAGGGTTACCCTGCCTGCTGAGACGACTCAACTCCCCCTCTCACCCCCTCTCCCCCCTCCCCCTCCCCCCCCCCCCCCCTTCCCCGAGTTATTTTGCCACCCGATTGGAATTCATGTAAACAGTTGTAAATTTGAATTTTCAAAGGAATAAGTGAAGAAGTTAGTTCGCCCGGGGTAACTCGGGGGGAAGAGTTGTTTCTGAGCCTGAGACTGAATGTTCACCTTTGAGAGCGAAAGGTTAAGAGAAAAAGGTTACTGTGTAATATTAATTATTTTGTAACTCACTTAGGCTCTGACAAGCTCCTTTTCCAAGGAAAAGTGCAAACACTGTAAAATGAACGAAACAAAACAATTATTCATCAAGGCAAAGCATTGCTACTGATATGGGAATAATTAGTCAGATGTTGCAACTTGGACAATGAGTTTAAATTTGTATGGTACAAGCCTTCTAATGAATCGTTAAAAAGCATTAGAAATGAAGACGTTTCGCGGATATTGCGTGGCTTATAGGGAAGATATCAATGACGTCACCAATTGTTATTAATGTGCCAACCAGAGCCTTATTGGCTGCCGAAACAAAGGGTTCTTTTGTTCCAGTGGCTGGCACATTTGAATAACAAAAAGAATGTTTGTAAACAGATGTCATCCCTATTCCTTTAAACTTCTGCCGTTTTCTTACTGAGCTGAGGAGAAGGGCGGTTGTCTACCGTACGGAAGGCTGGAAAAACCTCGATAGTTTACCCCCGCCCCTCTGCCGGCTCTTAAGGCATTTTTGCTGTCTGAAGAGAGGTCATGGTGATGCCCCCTCCTCCCGCATTGAATAGTTGAACTTGTTTTCTTTCTGCCTGTTTGTCAATGATCTTTCCCAATAGAAGAGGAACGAGAAATACAATGGGCCCACGCGCCGAAATAACAAAGTTTCATGATCCGTGTTATATCTAGCACAAACAGCAGAAGCAATCGTGTTCTCCGTGTTTTTGTAGGACTGAAATTACTCGGAAATTGATCACAGGTATTTTTTTTTTAACTTTTGCTTTGTTTGGTACAGCTTTCTAGCTTGGGCGGACAGCCGCTTATTTCACAACGTTGAGTTCGAATACAATACAACCGAAAGCCGGACGTTGACACAGACTATGAATTCGCAGGAAAAATGCGTCAAAAGAAGGCGGAGGTGCGACTTGATCCAGTGGTAAAGGCAGGCACATTGCTGATTAAAAATGATTCCCATCGCCATAGGTTACTCCAAATAACTTATAAACAGTTAGTGACCCACTAGCTTTGATGGTGATATCGTCAGGAAGATGACAGAATTCTGAAACTCGCCTATTTCTCGATAGAATGTCAACGTTAAATGGCAAGGCAAGCGGCATTCCTTGAATGAAAACCCGTTGAGATTCTGACCTTAAGCCCTGGCACAACGAAGAGCTTTTTGGCTGCTTTTTGCGAAGGCAAGGTGAAGGAGTTGTCTTATGCAGCCAAATGGAAAGAGACATCTTGGAGCTTTTTTCAGCTGCATTTGCTTTCGCATCACTGAACAATATTTCAGTTTTGGAACTAATATTTTTTAATAGTTTATCTGACTTCTCTGCAAACATTTGTTTTTACACATATCGTGTTTGCAAACAATTTATTTTGTCTTTTCAGGCCCTGCAAACAATTTTTTTCAATATTTCTCATCCCCCCCTCCAGAAAAATAATGGTCCGTCCCTAAGCACATGTCGAAATTCAAAATTTCTATTTGACTACATTTCGACACTTTCTATAAGAAAGGGTCGCTCAAATATGAGCCAGCGATATGTAGAGCATTTCGTATTCACGACTTGCACAGGAGGTTTTGATTTAAAAGTCTGCATCAGATCAGAAAGAATTGCGTGACCTATAGAGTCGTTTTACATAACCCGTGAAAAAGATTTTGTTTAGGGACGGACACTGATTACGCAATTTCAGCATCACTATTTGCAAGAATTTTTTTTACCGAAATAAGTCGCTTTTTTTCACGTGCTTACTTGTGCATGATTTCTTTTTGTCGTAAATTTCTTCCGCAGGATTTTTTTTTAAGTGATTGCCCAACCCCCCCCCCCCCCCCCCCCCCCCCCCCTCCCCCCACCCCACAAAAATGAAATGGTTCGTCCCTTACTTTTGACTATTAGACAATGACATTATTTTGTGTCACGCATTTTCATAGTACCCGCCTCTGTAACCATATTCTTTTATCAACCCTCAACATGTTTCCCTAGACCCCTGACAAAAAGATAACTTTCACTGAGTTTATTTGACGCAATTCGATTCGATTATCATTGAAAATCTTTCACGGATCGGTGACATTCATTTTTATGCCTGCAAATATCGTTTTCTTTATTAAAAAGAATGTTTAATTATGGGCGTAAACCGGCGCCTGCTATGCTGCAATGATGGGACTAGTCGAACTAATTATAAATTCACAGCGTAAAATATAAATTAATTCAATTGTTGACGCTCCGTTCGACAACTCGGCAACTGAGCTTTGCAACGCTTTTGGACAATCTTTCATGTCATCTGGGCTCGCACCTAGAGTGCTGTTGCCGCGAATCTGTCTGCAATTGCGAAGTATGGCACAGAATTGAAGCCAGTGAATCAGTTCAGAAAGACTGAAGAACTTGGCTTAACATTGTGATAATGTTCTGAAGTCTTTCTCCTCAACCCGCCTTTATGCAACTTTGCATCGGTTATAGTTATTATTTTTTCTGCTGAGGGGTGCCCGTTGTTCAAAATACATTTCAGTGAACCGACCGAACCGTTCCATGATTTCCTCTCTTAATTAACTGCTCGATTCAAAGAAGAAACGTCCTATTTTTCCGCCATAAAACTTGCTCCCTCGGTTTAGATAGTTAAATTTAACTAAATGCCCGGCAGAAGTGTACGGTCTCAAATAGACTAAATGCCCGGCAGTCAGAAATTTTCACTGAAGGCTCTTTCAAACCTTTTGAGAGTATTCGATGTTCGTTTAGAAATGTCAAGCACTTCCAAAAATTATTTTGCTTTTTCATGCAGTTGACGAAATATCCAAACTTGGGCATACCATAAGATCGCTATGTTCTCGACACCGAGACTCGCAGTCAGAAATTTTCACAGAATTTCGACTGAAAGTCTCACTTAAACCTCTTAAGAGTATTCAAAGTTCGTTTAGTCAAGCGATTCCCAAAATTATTTTGATTTTCCAGTTGACGAAATATCCAAGCTTGGCATACTATAAGATCGCTTGTTCTCGACACTTAGAAAATTCTGCAGACTGCCGGGCACGGCCTCAAACATTCTCGTCCCCAGAGCCTTCGTTTCGTTTGGTCAGCGGTAAAAAACAAAGGACTCTGGTAACAGTGCCTTCCGGATGTCGTAAAATCCACGACATCCGTTAGCGCATGCCTAATGCATTAATGTACTATTGCGCTTGCTCAATAACAGAAACCGGAAATAATAAAACCTTTCGTGTGTGCATTCTCGTCCCCAGAGCTCTCGTTTCGTTTGGTTGAGCTCTGGAGACGAGAATGTTGTGTGTGTGGAATGGCGTTCGAAAGGACTGTATTACAGGAAAACATCGCGCTGAAAAAGAAAGAAGAAAAGCTTTACGTGCTGCTGTTATTTAGAAGAAAGATTGTCTTTGTATTTTGCCTGCTGGTTTTATAAAATTCTCGATAAGTCAACCGATTTCTTTCGTTTGGGAGCTGTGTATTTATCGTTTTGCCACTGAACGCTATCACATCCGACCAAATCAGTTGCTGAGACAGCTAAGTTTGTTGATGGACACGCTGTAGTCATTGATTAGGCTTATTTCATCGAACAGTGGTAAGAAATATCGAGGAATTTTTGTTTTGCATTCGTTTCATGTTATTTTAATTGGGCTTCGAGTGACCTTCGTTTCCCTAGATTTGTATTTCAAGTTGTAGCAATAAAGAAAATATAACTTGCTTACGAGAGTGCTGACAGCGTTGTTGTTGTTGTTGTTGTTTAAAATGGGTAACCTAGTAGTAATATTTCTTTTCACCCGTGGGCTTTCTTCAGGATTTCTGCCTGTTCTTTAATTAATACTCGTCCCTGTTGCAAACAACATACTGCTTTAATATTCGTAGCCGCTTATAGCTTCGTCTTCGAAGACACATCCTGATTATTTTCGGAAACGAATCGCTCATATTTAGCGACAATCAGATCCCGTTATACTTTGAAATTTAGCAGCCGTATCTTTACCTGCTAAACCAAACAAAACTGGGTGGCATTGGTCGTTGAATGCGTTGAAATTAAAACGTTGGTTTTGTTGATGGAGTCGTCATTGGACTTTAACATTTGAAATTCAACCGGAAGTAAAACGTTATGCGTAGAAGCGTATTTTTTTTTACCTTGTTGCGCATTCATTTTTAAAGGGCCAATCAAAAAATTCAAATTTTGTCCGTAACCAGAACTACACGAGACGCAATTTAAAAAAATCCGTGGAGCTCTGGGGACGAGAATGGGCCTCAAATGGACTAAATGCCCGGCAGTCAGAAATTTTCACAGAATTTTGACTTTAAATAATACTTTCACGAATAATTTTGGGAATCGCTTGACATTTCTAAACGAACTTTGAATACTCTTAAGAGGTTTGAGTGAGACGTTCAGTCAAAATTCTGTGAAAATTTCTTACTGCCGGGCATTTAGCCTATTTAAGGCCGTGCCCGGCAGTCTGCAGAAATTTTCTAAGTGTCGTGAACATAGCGATCTTATGGTATGCCCAAGCTTGAATATTTCGTCAATTAGAAAAGCAAAATAATTTTTGGAAGGGCTTGACATTTCTAAACGAACATCGAATACCCTCAAAAGGTTTGAAAGAGCTTTTCAGTGAAAATTTTGTGAAAATTTCTGACTGCCTGCTGGGCATTTAGCCACAGCGTAAATTTAAAGTAAACAATGGATAGAATATCGGCGTTATATACATCTAAGTAAAACACTTTTGAGGTGCTAGCTCATTACTCACCTAGAAAAGTAGTAACCGAAATTTTCTTGTAGCAGAAAGCCATTCTGGTGGTTTTCCAAATATCAGCTTTTCACCGACCGACAGCGCCCTATCTAGTATTAAGAATTTAATTTAATATCATGCACTTCGGCCCGATCACTTTTAATCGTTCAATGCACAATAAAGAACCGAGACAATAGCGCTGCGCACAATTACTTAAAATAGATAGACCCCCTACGTGACTCGGGAGACAAAGTTTGCTGTCAGCTCAAAGGCTTTGTATCAGCGGGATGTGTTTTGGATATGAAAAATCGGTAAAATTAGCGGTAAACGTGATTTGAACGTTTTTGGGGCTTCAAATCTAATAACTAAAAGGCAATGTTACATTTGGGAGTGAAAAACTGATTGAAGAAATGTAGATTATGGCTTAAAATTCAATAAATTACATGACGAGGCTTCACAGTGAAATCCGATCATCGGACTTCCAATCTCTTAGCTCCCATGCGATCAGAAAACATTTCACGACTTTCGCCCAAAATTAAGCCAAAAGTAAATTGTTGTATTTTCCTCGTATGACTAAGATGTGTGCATCACTAGCTTGGATAAAGATGCGTTAATAGGTTCCAAATGATTCAGAATATGTATTTGATACAAATAATGTTTACGACCCGCGAATACGACGGGAGCAAAGCAGAACGGCAAAAGGTCCAGAGAATGACAACGCGAATTTGTTTTTGTGCAAAAATCCTGTCTTTGCGTCTATATTCTAACGGATACTGAATATATACTGTAACGCTTTGGGGAGTATATAGGCCGCAATTTTGAAAATTAGAGAGATGCTTATTCTCGAGTATTCGTCCAATGAGTATAAACTTCCTGTTACTACCTGCGGTCGCATAAACCGAGCATGAAATAAACTTATCCACATGTTGCAAGACCCGAGTGACAGCTGTCACTCGGGTCTTCAACTCAATATTATTATCATGGAAAATCTTTTACGGATCGGTGACATTCATTTTTATGCCTGCAAATATCGTTTTCTTTATTATCTCGTTAATGCGCATGCGCGCAAACGAGATGTAGGTATCAGTATAAAAAGGGACAAAAGTTGTTAACAAAGGTCCATTGTTAACTTTTGTGGACTTTTGTATGGGGGGTTCCTTCTTTCTTCTTTATTGAAGCTATATTAGAGTATTGAGGATACAGTTAACACTTCAGTTACTACAGTTAACACTACAGTTAACTTCAGTTAACTTCAGTTAACACTACAGTTAATAGATATTGAGGATACAGTTAACACTTCTAACAGTGTTAACAATCAAAGAAAACTTGTTGTTACAATACCTGCTGATATGCCTTTGACAGATGCAGAGAGATCTGTTTTAAGCAAGGGACTCACGTTTGTACCACTCAAGAAGGGAAAAGATGAATATCAGACTAAAGCTGATTGTGAAAGCCTTTACCGTCGCTTACGTTTGCGTGCTCATTTTGACGGCACGACCAATGAAAGCGATTCCCAGCCTTCTCCTGATACAAAAGACCCCTTCGCCAAATTCAATCCTAAGGAGTCGACCTGGACTCCACCCGAAGGCGAATTTTCAGCTGTAGATCACTATATTAACCGTTGCCGACGTGCAATCAACGCTATTGATTTTGAGGCGAAAACTGTCTACAACAACCTTCCATCTGCAGAGAGAGCGGCCTTACTTCAACTCACCAAACGAAGGGATATCGTCATCAAACCTGCTGACAAAGGGGGCGCGGTTGTTGTATGGTCGCGTCCTTTGTATATCGCTGAAGCTAAACGTCAACTTTCGGACGGGAGATTTTACCAACGACTAGAAAGCGATCCAATTAAGGCTTATCAACGAGCCGTTAAGTCAACGGTCAATGATATGATCAGTTCTGGCCAAATACCACAGTCAGCAAAACATCTAGTTGTCCTAACTCCAAAAACTTCCAGATTCCACCTGCTACCAAGGATCCATAAGGAAAACAATCCGGGGAGACCTATTGTTTCCGCATGCAGCTGCCCCACCGAAAACATTGCCTCATATCTGGACCAGATCATGTCACCCCTTGTCTGCAATCTTGACACCTATGTCAAAGACACAAACCACGCGCTCCAGATTTTCAATGATTTCCGCTTTGCTATACACCATGGACATCAAATTCTTATACACTGTCATACCGAATGACGATGGCCTAGCAGCGTTGGCTTACTTTCTCGACAAGCGTCCTGTTCTTGAACCACCAACATCGACACTAACACGCCTTGCTGAACTTGTGCTAACCCTGAACGCCTTCGCATTCAATGGCGAATTTTACAACCACACAGGAGGGGTCGCAATGGGCAGCAAAATGGGTCCCAACTACGCATGCCTTTTCGTTGGTTACATCGAAGATCAAATTATGAGACAGTACCGCGGATTTGTACCTCAACTCCACAAGAGGTACATTGACGATGTTGTCGGGGTAGCTTTTTGTAGCCTTGGTAGAACTGGATGACTACATCAACTTCGTATCCAGCTTTCATCCTGCTCTTCAGTATACATACACTATCTCTGAATCTGAACTACCTTTCCTGGATATCACTTTGCGCATTTCTGACGATCATATTAGCACTTCCATCTACTACAAGGACACTGACACGCACAGCTATCTTCATCACTTCTCTTCACACCCTCGCCACTGCAAGGATAGTCTACCGTACAGTCAGCTATTACGTCTTCGCCGTCTCTGTTCTAACGATGCCGACTTCTCAGGGAAGGCGGATGAAATGACCGCTTTTTTCGTCATGCGAGGTTATTCGCCGTCTTCTCTTCGACAAGACCTTAACAAGTTGCGTCAACTTAGACAGATCGACGCCCTTAGGACGCATATCGCCGTCGACAATGGCAGTAGGATTCCTTTAGTTCTCACATACCTTCCCTTGAACGACAGAATTAAAAGAATCCTACTTGGCAACTTTAACATTCTCACTGATGACCCCGCAACCAGAGAAATATTTCCCCAGCCACGCTTGGTTGCATATCGCCGTGATCAGAACGTGCGTGACATCTTGGTCCACACTGCCGATAGAAATTCACCTGATCGTCTCGCAGGCTCTTCTGCTTGCCAACACGCTCGCTGTCGGACGTGTCAACACATCTCCTCCGACACCACCTTGCAAGGCCCCAAAGGCACCATCATCATTAAAGAATCCTTCACTTGCAAGACATCAAATATCATTTACTGCATCTCCTGTCGTCGCTGCTCTACAGTTTACATTGGGGAAACTAGGCGTGCTCTTAGGGAACGCTTTGGCGAACACCTCCGCAGCATTGAAAAAAACTTGACCGGTTTCCCAGTCGCACAACATTTCAATGCAAACGGCCACTCTCTGCATGACGCTGAAGTGCGTGGCGTGAAGCTCTGCGGCGCAAGCAAGCAAAGAAAGGGACACGAGATGCGGCTAATTTTCAAGCTTGGTACGAGTCAGCCGCGCGGCCTTAATACTGACTTCCGGTTTATTTAAGGCGCGCGCACTGTTTTAAATGGCGTGTTATACAAGAACAGAACCGTCAACCGTTTAAAATTGACATTTCACTGAAGAAGGGCCAAGCCCGAAACGTCTGAAAACATTCAAATTTTCGGCACTTTTCTATATTAATATTTCCATTATTTATTGAGGATATGGTTGGTTAAACCGGTTAGGATTTCAAGGATTTCGTTAGAAGTGCTTCTGGGTAGCTTCTTTTGTAGAGTCCGAGTTTCCCGGGGGAGACTCCCATATATAAATGACGGGGTGCAGGGGTCAGCATTTGTAGATTGGTGCCGCTTAGGGTGGTAAAATCTAAAATCACTACCGTTAGAATTATCGCGGTACCTGTTGAGCCGAAATAATACGACATAATATGACATGTGTTGTTTTAGAATTGGTACCTCTTACGGATAACATTTAATTGGAGCCACGCCCATCAAACGAGATTATGGTATCTTTTAAGGCCCGGACACACAGTGTAACTTTTCTTGTAACGTTGCGCGCAGCAGGATTTTTTGGGAGGTGTCACACGATGCAATTTATTGCGCGCAACGTCGCGAAAGTAGAACTTGATTCTACTTCTGCAACTGTTGCGCGCAACGATGCAAGAAAAGTGGCACCGTGTGTCGTTTCCAGAGCCCGCATTACCCTTGTCCAGCGGAACGGGACGTTTCCCGTTCCGCTGGACAAGGGTAACGCGGGCTCTGGGAACGAGATTGGTGTCCAGGCTTTAGGGTTTTTCTAAATTTTCCGACCAGCACCCCTGTCATTTTTATTTGGGAGTCTCCTCCGGGGTCTTAGTTTGGATTATCGTTTTACCCTTCGTAGTGTTAATATATAACAGGATGGCAGGTGGAGAGGTGTGTGTACTGAAAAGTTTCGATTGGTTTGAAATGAGTGCGAATGTCTAAGAGCGTTGGTTGATGAATGTAAATCTTTCGAACTTCTGCTCATGTGTAACCCACAGTGAGAAAATGTCATCAGTGAATCTTTTCCAAACAAACGTTAGCAGTCGTTCTTCTAGATACGCCATATAAATAACAGAAAAGGCGACAGACATTTTGGTTCCCATAGCAATGCCCTGCGTTTGTACGAAATGTATATCGGCGAATTCGAAGGAATTTTCTTCCAACATGAGTCTCATTAATTCTCTTAGTTTATTAACGGGAATTGGATGATTCAATGCGAAATCTTAAACGCGCAAAATTTCACTTTTATTGATTTTGAAGTTTCTCGTTTAACGTCGTCATGATAGTATCGATTTTACCAGAAAATAAATCTTGTCAAACTTCAATTCACAACAAGTGAGTAGTAAAAGTTTCACGTTTATCTGACTAGGAGAAGACTGCTTAAAAGCCGATTAAAAATGTAGATATGGCCTCCAGAAAACTGTATCGAAACACCTTAAAAGAGGTGTCTTAAATGCAGTAACATAAACCCATAAGTGGGTTGAAACTTGCAACTGTCTCTTGTACGATTCAAAACAAGCTTCCGATTATTCAATTTGCTAAGAACAGCTACCATATTTGGAAAATCAAGATAAAAATATTAACCAATCAATTTGCTAGAACAACTTGCTTCCAATCTCGAGGGACCGAGGGGTTTTCAAATATGGTACTAAGCAAAAAATGAATATTCGGAAGCTGGGAATGCGCGTTACACGTTTCAACCCACTTAAGGGTTTCTGGTAGTATATAATATGGCAAAAATTGAATACGTGATGTATATTTTACTGTTAACAGCAACAGTTGGTGGTTTCACTCTAGGACTTCTAAGTACATCCTACGTGCACTTAAAATCTGCTTTGAATGTGAAAGAGTGACATGCGCATACTTAAACCCTACTTTGTAACCATGGAAACGTGTCTATATTTCAAAGGAGTCAAAGTACTGGCCGCCAGGTATGATCTACCCCACACTCGAGGAGGCACGTGACCAAAATGGGAAAACAGAATCCCATAGAGCTAAATGCGGTTAAATATAGAGAAGCTAGGCTAAAAATAAATGACCGTTTCAATCGCATCTTGCTTGTTTCGATCTAAAACAGGCTTTTCTTCGATGATGTAATCACCAGCAGAACTGAGATAAACAGAAGTGCCATCGCATGAGTGATTGACGCACGTCCCTGACCAGATGAACTGCACTTGCAGTCACAGCACTGATTTGATACTTTGTCGCTTGACTGACCAACTAAAAAGACACAACACAGACAATTAATAAACAAACAATAATGCACCGGTCAATTTCAGCAGTGACCATGCCCCCCCCCCCTCCCCTCCCCTCCCTTCCGAAACAACTTCCCGGGCATTAGCTTTCAATGAAAAAAAAAATAGGAAAAGAGTTAAAGCCGTGCAAATATCCCGGGGTATAGTAAAAAAAGAAGAAAGTTTCATCGAATATGAACTCATCCAAAAGTTATTTGAAGGCAAAACTAAGTTAACACACAAGTGTTTTCCTTTAGTTTTCCTCTAGTGACCGATTAGAGCAAGTCCGCAAAACATTTCTCGTCTGAAATGGAGCCAGGACTCCGGCTTTGAGGTCGAAAACACAAGGATGCCAAATGCCCCGGCCCCGGGAGGGAAGGAGGGGTGGGGGGGGGGGGGGGGGGGCACTCCTAGAATTAACTAATACATCGTTTCTAAAATTTACGTAGTAGTCCGAAGGATTCGGCATTGACCGCGAACGGGGAATGCAGGCACCCTCCTTACGGCCATTGACTCCTGTTTCTGGCTGAACGCATGGGACAGGCTGATCCCGGGTGTACGCCTCTATATAATTATTAGACTATATATTAGGTTTTTGTGGCTCCACCATGGTATTTTTTTAGAGCCGTTTTTATCTGAAAACAGGTATAGTATTTGATCACTCAGCGGAGTTGGCTTGAAATATGGGGAAATGTTAAAGAGACACTGTACCGCCGAAATGACAAACTTTTCCTTACCTTTTGTTCATGTTTTATAGTAAATGCCACCAAATATACAACTTAATTGAATAAAAACATTCTATAGAGCAGAACAGAAGCGGTAGTTTGGCAATAAAGTGCAGGATTTTAAGGATGGAAGTGGATTACAGTTCATCAAATTTGATTTTGTGACAGGCGGTCAAGAAATCAAAGTTGCCATTCGTGTAGAATTTTGACTTTTTTATCCTTATTTTGTCTCTTTATTTGTCTCTTTAGCTAATATCTTTTTCCCACGGGGGGGACTCCCATATAAAATTGACGGGTGTGTTCGTCGTACCTTTTAGGGGTCAAAATTTGTAGATTGGCAACGCTTAGGGTACTAAAATCTAAAATGACAACCGTTAGAATTATCGCGGTACCTTTTAGGGTATTGAGCCAAAAAAAAAAAAATATATATATATATATATATATATATATATAGCTGAATTTTTGAAAAGGTGGTCAACGAAAATTACAGCAATTTCACTACAACAAGCCCAAACAAGGGTTTTTATGAGCCCGATCAGCCCGAAAAACACAGAGAAGAGAGAGAAGAGGGACAGGGAGCGAGGGCGAGAGAAAAAAAGACTAGCAACAGTCCTTAGTTTTTATATTGGGCCACAAGGCCAAGAACGCTCACAAACGCTTATTTGGGGCGACCCACTTTTCAAAAATCCAGGTAGATATATATATGACAGAATATGACATACGTTATTTTAGAATTAGTACCTCTTAGGGGTAAAAATTATTTTGAGCCACGCCCATCAGAAAAGATTTTGGTACCTTTTAGGGAGTTTTTCGAAAATTTCCGACGAGCACCCCGTAATTTTTATACTATGTGATCCCCCCCCCCCCCCCCTCCACCCTCTCCCCCGGGGATTTCTTTGCTTTCATCACTTTTGGCAATTTTTTCTTTCTATTTCCATAATCATGAAAACACGATGCACCAGCCGGGACAGTGCCCCTTTACTGATTAGGTCTAACAATGCGGTCTGGAAATGGGTTACGTTAGGATTTCAAGAAGAGCGCCACACACAACACCAATATAGGCTATCTATATGCGTTGTGCATATTTTTATTAAGTTTATTTTCAGTTAAACTTAAAGGCTGCGTTTTTGGGGGGAAAATCGGAATCCGGATTCTAGAATCCAAAAAAAGGATCAGTTGCGTTTTTTTAATCCGTTGAATCCATACTCTGGCGAGATCTAAATCCGGATTTTTGAGATTCGTGATCTGAGCGATTTTGTTTGGAAATGGATTCGAAAAAAGTACATCTGACGCGGTCTTTCGTGCAACTTTACTGGTTCCGTTCGTTGTGTTTTGTTTCATTTTTTGGTCATGAAGACTCCATATGATCTGAGATCACAAAGCCGATTTCGGATTCACCCAAAACTACGCAGTCCAAGTTTTGCCTTTATGTCTTTAATTTAAACACCTAAGTTGAGAGTGACAATACGAGGGAAAGTTTTGATCATGTCTAATGAAACAACGAAACGGCAGTGACCTTGGTTTGAACATCCGCGGAAAATTAACCATGCCCGAAGACCACGCCCCGCCTTCCCCCCTCTCTCGCCAGACAGAGACAGACAGTTAAGCATTTGAGTGACGATGGGTGATGCCTGTGGTGCCTACCTGCTTTAAAGGAAGCTTTGAATCCTTTGTTGGTAGTAGCAGAGTTCTTAGCTGTCTTAAACTGCACCCAAACCATGTTACCTGTACTCTCTATCGGTTTCGGCTTCTCACTGCCACACAGGTGCTGTGCGATGAACATTCCATAATATGGATCGATGTCGTCTTGGTAAGGTCCGTCATCGAAGTAAGCTTCTCGGATTTCCACAGAGGCGTTTTTGCAGTTCTCGCTTTTGATAACCGTTCGAACCACAGTGGAACTTCGATTTCTTGAACCCTCGGTTTCTCGAACTTCCGGATAATAACTAGAACCAAAAGCCGTTTCCCTTCGATACAAATACTATAGTTTTATAAACAACATTTTAAGTTTTAAAAAACTTGTACTGCATGATTTAATAGATGAAAACGGATGGACATATTTAATAAACCTCATTTTTTCTCAACTTACCGGTATTCTAGTATGTTCCACTGGCTCTAGCTACAAGACAAATGTTATTTAAACTTGAGCTGCAAAAACCCGAGGGTGGGGCATTTACCTTTATTTTTTGGCCCGACCGCGGGGAATTTGAACGGCTTACTTGTCCGCACCGTGGGGAATTTGCCATTAAAAAAAAAAAACGCAAATGCCCGGGGGTTGGCCCGAGGAGGGGGGGGGGGGGGGGGGGGGGGGGGGGGGGGGGGGGGGGGGGGGGGGGGGGGGGGGGGGGGGGGGGGGGGGGGGGGGGGGGGGGGGGGGGGGGGGGGGGGGGGGGGGGGGGGGGGGGGGGGGGGGGGGGGGGGGGGGGGGGGGGGGGGGGGGGGGGGGGGGGGGGGGGGGGGGGGGGGGGGGGGGGGGGGGGGGGGGGGGGGGGGGGGGGGGGGGGGGGGAGGTGGACGGGCACTGCTGGAATTGACTCATCCATAACAATGATCAATGAAATCAATGAGTAATCGATGAGTAATCAATGAGTAATCGATGAGTAATCGATGAGTAATCGATAAGTAATCGATGAGTAATCGATGCGTAACCAACTGTCCCTGCATTCATTGGTTATACCCGGCGTCAGCCAATCGATAAAAATCGGTACCGATTTATCAATCGATAAATGGGTAAAAATCGGTAAATTCGATTTGATTGATATCGATTGTATCGATCAATCGGTAAAAATCGATGACACACTCTCATTTGTTTTATCGATTTTTCTTGATTTTCATTGATTGTTATCGATTTTTAACGGGGTGAATTTTTGGCCTTACACTCGATTATAATCGCCTTATTTATTAAAATCAAGAGACAACAGGTGAATACAATTTTCTTTTATTCAACACAACCGGTTATTCAACCGGTTGACTGCGACGTCGATGTCCCTGTCACTTTCTGAACTTCTCATAGTTGCTTTTTGTTTCCATCTTGCCTGTGTTCGTCTCGAAGATACAACGCAATTCACTACAGCTGAGCACGTATCCATCCAAAGCTAATCTAAGCAGTGAATTGTTAGTTTTATTATTGTTGTTATATTATAGTTATTGTTCTTGTTAATCTATTCGGTGCCAAATTTTAGCCATCATGGTGGTAGATCTATGTTACCAAGGCCAAGGAAAATATAAAAGGAGCTGACCGAATGTTACCACAATTTCACTAAGTACAAGTAATTTTTATATTCATATATACCTTTTATTAGGAGACCTAGAAAAATTTATTTCCCATCATATTTACTTGTGAATAACAGTAGTTGCTGTTTTGTTATTTCTATGTTGCTGACAATGTCAAATTTTTTCTGCACTTATCGTTTGCCATGTTTTGTTTATCGTTTCGTATTTCTTGTGAACGTGAAAATCAACTCCTACACGTTACAAATGGCGAAGTAAACATCTTAAAATTAAATAAGTACATTTTGTTCATTGTATAACAGCTATTTTTATACCAAAAACAAAGAACGTTTTCCGTTAGAAATCGATAAAATCAAACAAAATCGATAAAAATTACTTGATTTTTATCGATTTTTACCGGTACCGATTTTTATCGATTAGTTACGCCGGGATTATATTATTGGCGATAATCACTTAGCAAATCGATGACTATTAATCAAAGGCAAAAGATTAATCTTCGATGTCATCGATTACTCATCGATGTCATCGCTGTGAAGGGTATGGTTTTCAAGCCGTTATAGAAATCAGAGAGTTTTTGTCTGGAATAGGAGATCATTTGCCGGGAAAGTGATCAGTGGTACAGTGAAACCACGATTTAACGAAGTGCCAAGGGACTGGGGAAATTGGTTCGTTATATCGAAAACCTCGTTATAACGAATTTGCGGAAAAAGATATCGAGTTATACTAAAGGTTTAATAATTGTTTTGTAACGATGTTACGTATTTTCGGATCTTAGCAAATAACATTTGCACTTTATCGCCTGTATGAAGCTACAGTAAACTATTAATATAACTGCGGCACCGACTGGAAAACTATACAGGTTATAACTTTTCCCTATAGCACACACTGTTGGTCTGTTCCGCATTCATCTTTTGTAGCATTCTCACCATCTTCAAGTCCAGGCCTACTCTGGGACCCAAAGTTGCCTAAAGTCGCCCAAAGTCGCCTAAAGTCGCCTTAAGGAGGCTCACAATAGTTTTAGGACTGGGTTCTAGCCGCGCGTCACTCGCGGGAGTTTTAAAAGCCATGGAAAAGGTAAACAAACATGGCGGCGTGTAATTTTTTTCGCCGAACTCTATTCGTGTCTAGTTTTCAGGGTAAATCGCGTTTTTACGAAATTTTTAGCCGCCAAAAGTCTTTGTTTTTATTATTAGCTAAAGAAAAAAATGCTTACCGATCAGCATATGTGGTGCCGAGAAGAAAATTTTATAGCTTTAATGTACGAGCTGCGATCGATCGTGAAGACCCTGGAGTGGACTACGAAATTCCCGAGACCAAACCAAGCACACGTTTAATTCTTTATCTTTCCTTGGCCGGCTTTGTATGTGGCTTTAGTTTACTTAATCCATCGGTGGCCTATGCTGGGAACAATGACGAAAACCCTGTCTGTGCCAATTCTGGTCGCCATAAAGGTCGTTTTGCGTCGAAAAGACGCATGAGCGTGTTGAAAAACCTTGCAAGGGCAAGTGAAGAAAAATCCCAGGAAAAACGAAATAATACTGAGGAAGAGGACATTGAGCCCCCAGGAAAACAGTGACTAGGTCAAAACAGGTAAGTTGTTTTGGACCAGTAAATTGGAACTGATAAAACTGAGGATATCGCAGTTTCTTTCGAAGAGTTCAAAAGTACTCATTTTCTATTAATAGCAAAACATAGAGGAAGAGGACGCCCAAATATTATCAGGCACACGAATTGTCAACATGGAAGTGCTAAAAATGACCTCAAGTCTTGTTCACATTGTCAAGCAGGTGAGGTAAACTTTGAGGACTTTTCCAATGGTAATAATAGGCCAAGGAAAAAAATTAATTGTTAGCATAAATACTGAGTTCTGCATGTACAAAAGTTCTTTTCCTTCTGCAACCACTATGAGGCTTCATCAACAATTATTCAATATTCACTGCTTGGAGAAAAACTGTTATACAGTCAGCTTCCTTACCAGAGTACACATCCAGTGTTTCTTTCATCAGAGTACAACAAACAATTCCACCCTTTTGTACTCCACCAGAAACAAAAATAACTATATATAAACAAATGACCACTGGAATCGCAGAAATACTATTTTTCTTTCGCTTTAAAGTTGTATTTACCTTTTCTACATTATGTAACAATGATTTCAGACAATAGAAAACTGAAAATTAACTTATCCAATTATTGTAAGAAAATACTGTACAGCATGGTCATTTTATCATATGCCTTCTTGTCAAGGTGCAAAATAAATACTTCGAAATTTATTTGCTACTTGTTTCAAATTTGTGACAAATCTATGACAAAACTTATTTAAAAGTATATGAGCCTTTCTACAGTCTATATCAAATGGTCTTTTTTTAGGTGTGGGACTAGACATCTCTCATAATCTCTCTCCCTTTCCTAATTTATTTTAAGATTTGTTATTCAGTCTGAACCAGTCTACTGTTTTATCCTGCCTCCAGTTAATTCTTAAAATCAAGTATCAAATCCATAGTACCACACTCATTTGGGGAACACAGTTCATGCAATGTATCCTGGTGTGGTTTCAAAAAATGTCCTGAGGGATACAAGCACACTGAACTACCTAATGGCAAGAGTTTATAGACCCTTTTAATAATTACCACGATGCATCATTTTCCGCTAATGACGTCAAACATATTCTTTTGAATTGCAAGAGAATTCAAAAGAATATGTTTGACGTCATTAGCGGAAAATGATGCATCGTGGTATTTATTAAAAGTGTCTATATGGTGAGCCCCTGAAGAATGCCCTTACTAACATTTTTTCTGAATATTTCACTGATATTGTTGTCAAGAAGCTTTCCCCATGTGCCAACTCTCAACGGAATGAAAGTCTTAATAATACCACAGCAACAAAAAACCCCAAAACCCGGTATTACGGAGGAAGTGAGAGCGATGACTTTCGAGTAGCCTGTGGTGTGGCTCAAAGAAATCTTGGCTATGGCTACGTAAGTACAGTGTTAGAGGTACTAAATATCGAACCCGGCAATTTTTGTACATCATATGAAGATCTGATGGACAAAAAAGTGTTAAGTGACAAAAACCGAAAGGCTACAAAAAATTTCAAGTATAGGAGAAATCAATTACGGGGTCAGAAATCCAGTCAAAATAGTCAAAAAGAAGCCAAGGAGGGGAAAACTTATGAAACTGCAGTTGCTTTGAATCTAGATATGTGTCAATCAACCTACACCAAGAACTCTCACTCACATTGAACATCTCTTGGAAAACATTTCTGATAATGAACTTCACGAGTATGAAAAACTAGTGCCATCTTACTATGCTCAACCTGATCTGCCAAAACTGACTTATGATCCAAACCAAACTTACACTTTTGTTGTTTTCGACACCGAGACTACCTGCACCGGGAAAAATGCAGAAGTTTGTCAGCTGTCCGCCATTCATGAAAATCAAGTGTTTTCAAAGTGCATTCTACCGACAGGAAATGTGAGTACTGGAGCTTCACGAGTGAACAAACTATCTGTACAAAATATCAATGGAATCAAAAAATTATTGAAAGAAAACCAACCAGTGGAAACTGTCTCTCTTGATAAAGCGCTTCAGGAGTTTCACACCTTTCTTAGTCAAGTAAAATGTTCATCTCAGAAGGAATCTTGTTTAGTTCTAATAGGTCATAATTCATCAACATTTGACACTCCAATACTTCTCCGGAGAAGCGATGAAAATTTTCGCAGCAAACTAAGCAACATGAATGTTTATTTTGGCGACAGTCAAATCCTTGTCAAACATCTTTTGAAAGATAAACACCTGGCCTTGCAACTCAGTGAATCGGCATATTGCAAATCAAACCAATCAGCACTTTACTCACATCTTTTTAAGAAGAATTTGAAGCCCACGATGCCTTGGAGGACGTTAAGGCACTTGAAAAAATTCTGTTTCATTCTGCACTTCAACTGAACAAGGAAAAACTCGTGAATTGCTCTGGAGTTATTAGTGTTGAACAAAGCAATTGCCAGCATGTCGTATTTAGATCGACGCCATGAAATTCTCCAGACATTCAGCGGAAGACTTTTCGACCCCACGGACGACAATGGTGCAATAAAACAATCAATGGCTCAGAAGATTGCAGGAAGTGGGATTTCCTATTCACACCTCACAGAGTTATATTTGAAGTTCGGAACAAAGGGACTGCTTGCGATCCTCAGCATGCCTCCTTCCCAGAGCACAGCGACGAAACCTCGTGTCACTCGCACAAAGCGTATTCTCGATGCCATTGCAAACCACTTCCAGGAAACATTTCCGAAAGAAGAATAGTTCCTTTGGTTGCATTGTTGGTAAGTTGTAACCTCATGTTTTTCCATTTAACCACATTTAAACTGCAGAAACTGGCCCGCACGTGTTGGTGCTTATAAAGAAAAGTGTACGTACCTCGCGTAACATTGCTAGCCAGATTTAAATGACCGAAATTCTCCAAAACTTAGCAACGAACCAAGCTTGTTAAGGGCACTTCGAAAAACAATTTACAGGTCCATTTAAACGACCGATTAAAGAGTCTCTTTCAACCAAAATGCTTTGCGGGCGTGCGGCGACATTTTTTGTAATACAGATATTGCTAAACTTGTGAGTCCGTTCGTTCATCCGATTGTATCTTTGCAATCTTTAACGACAGGCCTTGTTATTTACTAAAAGTTCTTTAAGATTTCGTAATTCTTGTTTTCTATCCATTTGGTTGTTTATGTGCCATTTTTCCGTGGATGAAGCGTTTGAACAGAGGACGTCCTCCTCGAAAAGAGGCCCGACATGTTGTGTGGCTTTCAACGTCCACATTGAAGACGTGGAATCAACGCAAAAAAATCTTTATCTTTAGTTCTCCTCCATGGTGAAATGTTTGAAGGAGCAAATGTGATCAATAAAGATTCGTTCAGATCGTCAACAAAGAAAACGCACAGCATCAACAACTGTTAGCCCGATTTCATGTAAGTAGTTGTTTATCAGATGCTCGTTTTGTTTCGCGTTTTGCTGGTCAGCTACATAGATACTAAAATGGTATACGTGTTATCCATTGAATATTTACACATTACTCGCTAAGCTTCTACATTTTTCCATTTATAGGTAAAAGACCTTTATTTCAATCTACACCGAACGTTTTCACACGCAACCAGGCGAGGCAGGCAGAAAGGTAAGCTAAATATTATAGGAAACGTTTATATATTCTTTTCTATGGAAAAAATGTGTTTTTGTTTTGCTAAGAAGTATGATATGTGACAAACAAACTATATTTATTTGTACCAAATGAAGTTTTCTTTGCCACGAGTTTTTTTATTTTTCTTGGTTTGTTCTTTGTGTCTGCATGGTCATGCACTTCATTCTTATTTGTGGCACAGTCAAGTTTCAGGAAGATAAATGTTAGGGAAATGGTCAAAACTATTGTACTCGGACAGGACCCACCATTTTACAAAAAGACTGGAGGTCTCTTTATGTACCCCCTCTCCCCCACCTAAAAAGATGGTGTTTTGTTTGCATAGCCCCCATTCTATCAGAAGTAGAAACTGAGAGAAAGATTTAAATCTTCCTGTGCCGTTTTACTAGCAATGCAAGCTTCATGCACACAGAATATTAAAGTCTCATCTGCAATTTTCAAGCCCAAAAATTGAGTCCATTACACTCATCAGATGGGTGGTATCTTGCATACCCCCCCTACCCCTACACAAGGTGGGTCCTCGTCGAGTATACTTGTTATGACCACTTCCCTTATATGTAACTGAACAGCAATCAACAGGCGTGTCCCGCAACGACATCCTGCTGAGTTGATTTTGTGATCTGATATAAACTGCAGAAAATTTTTATGTTCACATGGAGTAATGCATGGTTCAATTCTAGTTGTTACCACCCCTCTCCCTCCCTCCCGGGCACACCCCCCAGAATTTTGCAATTTTTTTTTCCACTTGACGTGCCATTTTCCACCCGCAGGCACACTGAAAGAGACAATTTCTCACCCCTGGGTGGGACATCAACAAAAAATAAACAGCTTCGGTCTACAAGAATATCAGTTAAACTAATTATTGATGGTTTTATTAATGCCTTTGGCCCTAATGCATGAAAAACTGTCATGTTCTCTGACAGCCTTCAATTGATCAATTTATTATAAGTACATGTAACTGTGTGGCCAATCAGATGTCAAGTTTGCCAATAGTGAGCCACTGGGTTGTGCTAAACAGGTCTGTCATGCTTTTGCATTATGTTATTCCTCTAAACTGATTGGTAAAACTACAATTTATGCTCAAGTATGCTTCTAAAAGGATTGGTTTCAGGTATACTTGCACATACACAACTAACAATAATTTATTTATTTCATTCGGTATCTAATTAACAGCTGTTTGTCAAGGCATAGAATTCCTTCAATGTAATTATTCAAATACCAGCCATAAACATTACTTTTTACAATTTTGGATTTCATAAAAAATACTGGGTTTAAAAAAGGTATTGTTGCAACATATAACCGATTTCCTTGCTGCTTTCTTTCACAACTTTTTCCAATTTATTTTATTTAAAAAAAAGTAGACGCTGCAAAACACAACAATCATTTTCAGTTGTTGACTAAACAATTGCTTTGAGTTTGATTCTAGCTACATGTACTAATTTGTCATGAAGTAAATCTTTCACAGTCAACACATACTAAAATGAGAAAATTGCTTTCTTTTATAACCTTTACAGCTATGAGGTTTTCATTGCAAAGATTCTTCTGGCAGTGTTAGACCATAATATTGCTGGTACTAGGGATGGAAAGTTATGTACAAACATGTGTACAGCAAGTGGTCAGGAAATTGGAGGGCTGCAGTGGTGAAGGAGGGGAAGTTTCCACACTGGACTGTTCTTGGGGCCACAGTTCTAAATGATGATGACACTGTAGTCCGGCATGTGACTGTCTCGCCATCCAATCCTGTAAACCTGGCCACCAACATTGCCATGAGGGAACCCCCTAGGACAAACTTTCTGGGTGAAAAGAAACTGACAAGATTCACCAAGAAAAACAGTGATAAGAACAAGGCGGACAAGTAAACATGTTATCACTGCTTTTGGTGAATCTTGTCACTAATATTTTGCTTTTGCTAATCTTGATGAATCTTTGTACCAGAAAAGTTATCCTTAGATTGCAAGTGCAACATGTAAAGTTTCTAAACATCCTTCGAGGAATTGTATAGCATCTTGTTTCATTTATGGATTTTTTTTTACTGTCACTGTTATTATTGTAACATGTTGAACAAAGTTTTTTTTTTGCAAGTTTGACTGTATTGAAGTGTTGCCTCCCATACAAACTTTGTTTTGGGCTAGAAAGCTACATTTTTGTACCAGTGCATCAATCAGTACTGGTGCTATTAGAATGCTTCGTCATTATCAGTAAAGCGACTAGTAACTGAAAAGTGTAGAGGGGAATGATACCATTGTTAATAGTAACAGTGTTTAATTTTGTTTCAAGTCATTCCCTCGATATCGTTACATTAGTCACCTCAGAAACTTGGGAGAATGTGAACCAGCTGTCTAAGATAACAGTTAAAATGGGCCTTATTGATATTCTTGGTATCGAACTGGAACTAGCTTGAAATGGAGGCTCATGTGGGGGAATATTTTCAAAGGCAAATATTTGAAATGATATTCCCCCACATGAGCCTCCCTTGCAAGCTAGTTCCAGTTCAATACCAAGAATACGAATAAGGCCTATTGGTCAGTGGCTTCCCAAAACAACCATATACTAATATTACTAATTATTATAGCTAATGGTGGTTACCTGAACAATCAGAGTCCCCGACATCCTAGTCTCAGGGAGGGCTTTGTGAAATAAACCCCCCTCCCCACATACAATAATTCTACTCCTTCCTCACCAAGATTTTTCAGTTGGGGGCTTTTTGTTTTATGCATGGTATGGGTGGGGTCTTGAGCCATTTCAAAATCCAATACGGGACAGAGGAAATGAACAGGCAGAAAACAACATGTATGATTGAAATTGTGTTTTATTTTATAGACCATAGAAGGTAACTGAATAATGATGTGGTTTCATTAAAGAAAGATGAATTACATCAATTAAACAACTCTATCTGTGAATAAAGGACCATTATCTTTTTAGACGGTCCCTGATAAAATTGACATTTTCTCGGATAAATGAAGGAAAAAACTATATTCAACGATGCCTAAAACACACATACAAACCATCTGGAGATGAGTAGATGCCATGCACAACAGTCATCACCCACATGCGGGGCAAACACGCTGTTACCTTTTCCCAGTTTACCGTATCGCCGAAGAATAAATTGGCGGTAAGCCGCCTTTCTGAAGCTATTCATAATGTAATCGGGCTCTTCCGTGCGTATATCGCACCGTAGACGGATAGCCAAACGAGGAACCTCTATCAATACAAATGTTACTGAATAGTTCATAAGAGGTGATGCGCTGTTTTCCCACAGCACTTATTTTCCTCCTCTGTTCCCATGTCGCGGCACACCGAACAGACACACCAGTCTGGCTGACTTTCCTCACCGTTTGGCTCTGGTTTCCCGTCCTCTTCTGCTTTAATGAGACGATTCGCAAAATCTAAGTACTACTTAGGGCCTGGTCGCACTACAGTCAAAAACAAAAATTAGCCCGTGCAAAATGACAAAAACAAAAACATTCCACAAAAAGCGTATCCCACCGAAGCGGTTTCTTTTGTTTTCCTCGATTTTTGCACCGGCGGATTTTTGTTTTTGACTGTAGTGCGACCAGGCCCTAAGCTGAGTAGTTCCCTGAGTAACGCATCCTTTTGAGCTTCGGAAAGTATTGACAGTAAATCCTGAATAAGATAGCAGAAACGTGAAGGTGTGAATGCTTTTAATGAAAAATGGTGAATACAAAACAAGCAATATTTACTTGTTCAAAAATACCATAAAAATCTAACTGTAATTCTCTATTTTCGAATTGCCCATAATACACTTTGTTTGCCCCCAAATTTTGCATAAACTATTGTTTTGAAACGCTCTTGAGAATATGCAGTCCTCCCAAGAGCATTTACAAACAATAGTTTATGCAAAATTTGGGGGGCAAACAAAGTGTATTATGGGCAATTCGAAAATAGAGAATAAAGTATGCCTAAAATCTACTCCGACTGAAGACGATAAGATAAATCCTTGCATGTTACATCTGTAAAGGATGCTTGGTGAATAATCGAGAACACTCAAACGAAATTAACTTTATTCATTACCTCAATTTCTTCGTTTGACTGACATACTGCATTTTGATGTCGTTCAAAAGCACTTGCAGGTAGATTTTTCCGAACAATACTACATTCCTTGTTGTTTTTGCAAGATTTCTTACTTCCACACTTGCAAGTAGAGTGACGGCATAAGCCTCGGTATTTTCCTTTTTTTTTTTTTTGGAGCACATGGTAGAACAACTGCAAGTCTACCACATAAATATTGTGCTAATCACATCTCGAATATAAAGAAAATATATATCTGTCTACTTACCACGCGATTTAGCGGCGCTAGAATCAGCTTGTTGTTGGCCGGCGCCGATGTACTTGGCTGTGGAGAACGACTCCTTGCAATCTGTGAGCCATAAAAAATTATCGAAAGTCCCTCGGTTCCTGAATCTTCAATGTCTATTGGAAGGCTAGTGCTTAGATGTTCTTCCATGTTCGAAAAAACTACTGTGAACTGCTTTCCAAGAGGTCAGTCTTCGCGCTGGGTCCACTGCAAGGCTTACTTTTGGCAAATGGCGGCTCTCGACTCCAAAAAAGAAAAACAATAATAGACGCGCGCAAAGCATTTTGGTTGAAAGAGACTCTTTAAGCTGATGAAATTGACGACAAAATCGAGCGAGCGACTCTTCGAAACAAATCAACAGCTTTGACCAGCGGCCAACGTTTGCGCATGCGAAAAGCGGGATCTTGCAAAGGCCAGATTTTGGAAACGCGCGTGGATTTTCTTGAGACGCGAAGTAAATTATTTAAAAAACAAGTCCGGTGACCCCACTTTTTTATTTTAAAATTGGGTAGTGTGGACTAAGATAAAACTACTGGTAAAATTTAAAAAAATTCTCTGGACCGGATTTACAGCCACTCAAAAATTATGGTTTTCAGCAAATTACAAAAAATCCGCTCCAGAGAATTTTTTAAAACTCTCTATAATTGCTCCCATTTTCATGTAAAATGGGATAAAATTAAGAAAAATAGGGGTCACCGAGTTAATTTTTGTGCTATTAGCGTTAGAAGCTCCATGATGGCTCTTATTTACAACCTTGTGCTGTTGCTATGGTAACAGCTGATGCCGCCACGTGATTATTTTTTGGTTCACTGATGATCGAGCTATTAACTGTTACCAAGAAATTGTAAGAAATATTATTATTTTGTTTTATTGAATCCCTCAAATGTAAAAGTGCTAGAAAAGCTAAAAACTATTGTTAGCCTCCTTAAATATGATAAACTTTGCTATTTCTGGACTGACTTTGTTACAAAAATCCTCCGATGTGTCCTTATGGGGTTGTTCCAAACCTTCCATTACAATAGGGACTTTCAGATCAGAGTACAAGTACAAGATTGACTATGACTAACTTTCGAATTTCAAACCAGTCATATTCCCAAAGCCCTCGCTTCTCCCTGGTGTCGCCCAGTAGAGAAGGAGGCTCTAGAAACAAGATTGGTTTTTACATTTGATAATCTAAAGCATTAGCACTACTCACACTCTATCTCATACTCTGATCTGCAGGTCCCTAATATGAAAAGTACTACAGGTGGCAAATCTATATTAAGCATACAGGGATGAGCCGGTGTGTAAGCCGAAGCGGTGTGTAAGCCTCAAGCAAGAATGTGCTTTTTATAAGGTGGCATATCCAAGTTTCCAGCAGCTCAGACTATTGTAAGAGAAGCACAAAAGCCACAAGCTTACGGAACAAAAAAGTGGGTGGGAGTGTTTTGCCTGTTGAAGACCGGAGAGGAGCAAATTGGTTGGATACCAGGAGAGGATCAAAGGCTTTTGCGAAAGTTTCGAGCCAAGATAGATAGGACAACTTGTGTTACTGTTGGTGATGCATTCACACTGTATTCACTAAGGTACTTATCTTTATAATTTGTGACATTGACAATTAATGGTTGGTATTAATTGTTTTATTTTTATTTTAGTCTGAATGGAAAACAATACTTTTAGACTTTTTTTTCATAAGTATTTTGTAAGTAAATTTAGTTTGTTTATAACTTTGTAACTATGGCAATAATGTATTTCCTCAAAATAAAGACAACCCATGATGGCATCTGAAGAAAATTGGCAATAATATAATTATAAAACATTCTTAAAATAATCTCATTGGAATAGCAATTGTTGCTTTTGAGAGACGTATATGATATTTTGAGGAAATAAAGTATTATTAAATACAGTTAATGGCATCTCACTCCCATTTGATGCATCCACTGTGCATTCCGAATTTAAATTTGGTTAATAGTAAAGGCAGAAAAATATTTGTTTGCTTGCCAAGGCTGTTGCCTAACCAGAGCCCTATACCCTGAAATGCCCAAGGAATCACTCTGGGCCCCTAAGTTTCTTGTTGTGACACTTACTATTTCATAGTTTTTGCTTAATTCCTTAGCTTTTGACCCTGTGACCAATGTGGCAACAACCTTGCTTGCTAGCTGGTGTTTAGGTCATTGTTGCATGTTTATTGTTAATGTATTGACTTCAGTGTGCAGGTCCATACCCACATCATGGGAGGTTATTAGAAATTCCTAGGGGGAGGGGGCAGAGGAGGGTCTTAAAAGCCACTAAACTGGAATTTGCAGAAGGGTTGGGGGGCAGAGAGGGCAGGGGGGGGAGGGGGGGGGGGGGGGGTGGTGGAGCATTCAAACCAAAAACCTTCCATGGAGATAGTATAGATATTTTCTGAAACAATGCAGTATGGTGTACTGTGATGATTCCCATTTTAGAAAAATGCGTATATATACCACAACTGTACTTGGTTTCATCTTGGTATCTCTACTTAAATCACTGAAGGTCACCTGAAGGTCACCTAAAATTGCCTAAAGTCGTCCAAAGTCGCCTAAAATCGCCTAAAGTCGCCCAAAATCACCTTAAATCGCCCAAAATCACCCGAAATTTTGCAGAAAATATGCTTAAATCGCCTAAAGTCGCCTTAAGTCGCCTAAAGTTACGGCGACTTTGGGTCTCAGAGTAGGCCTAAGTCCGACACGACACTTAGGTCACACTTGGTGCGACCAAAGGACACTGTCCGGATCCGGCTAAATAACATGGCGTGGTCGACAGTGGTTAAAAAACACAACAACAGGAGAACGGTACAACAGCGGACCGCTGAGGTGACAACTACTCGTCGGAGCAATGGAACAGTGGAGGATCGAAATGCACCAATTACAGCCGCCCTTTCTTGATATAAATTGTGCCGCGTAAACAGTCGACCTCGTCGCCCGAAGACTGGCAGTAAGCAGTCGAAACATCGCGATCTACATCTCAAGTGACTACATCGTGAGACAAACGATAATACACTTTATTATTATTATTATTATTGTACCTACCACGATGAATAACAACAACCTTTTCCTCGACACGATACATTTAGTAGCACTTGTTTACTTGATATAATTAATTTCTCTGAAAACTTAACCAAACAAAAAATTGCCTGACGGCCATATTCGCATTCAGTGATAAACATTAAAAAGTTAATAAACGAATAAGCCGTTTTGGCGACCTCAATGGAAGTTTTCCCTTTTCTATACTCTAACTCGTGAATTACTTTCCCTTTTATATAAGTTTATATACCTCTAACCCCCTAAAAGGTACCCCTTTCGGGCAGAGCATCCCCGGCGCCCCCTTCGGGCTTGTCGCTCGTCCTTTGTTTGTGTACTTTTTTTTTCTGTCAAAGTCACTCGCCACCATTTTTGCGAAGTCGTGCCTTCCCCAGTGCCCCTAGCCATTTAACCCCGAACGCTTTGGCCCCCATTAACCACGCTTTTAGAACGAGGAATATACTTATACTCCAGTTTACCTTTGCGCAACAACAGACCTTCCGCTGTTGCGATCCTGTGGACTTTCAGCTTGGCTTCTCACAGATTCTGGGGACTCTAAGGCACGGACCAGCCATCACTAATGCTCGGAATGTCGCCGTTCCACCCCGATCTGCTCGTACTAATTGTTTTCATATTCGTTACTAGTGTCCTCCGCACTCCTTATGTCGTCCGCGAAGGAGTGTCAGTTAAAATTGCAATGGTCCTGTTCTTCTGTCGGTTTGTTCCGCTCAAGCCACCCTAACTTTCCCTGCGTGGGGTCGGCCTTCATGCATTAGCGGTCTGTTCGAGGGCCCACGGAGTTCCTGACCGCATGCGGTGTCGTCTCTACTAAGTATTTATTATTCTTTCCCTTTTTGCCGCTGTCTGGTTCTCTTTCCTGGCGCGTCCACGCCATCCCGGGAAGACGGGCGCTCTAGCGCCGGGCTATTCAACTTGGCCTTCTCAGACAAGGTGAATTTCGCGGAGACATGCGCCACGCCATTTCGTGCTTACTGTCGTCTCAGTCGAGTCGCTGGCTTCACAAGTGAACCACACCTGACGTTTCTCAAAAGTCCCGAAGACTTTTCGGTCCTGAAAGCGATTTTTTAATTCACAATCTCTTTTAAGTGGCAGTGAAGCCGTTTTTGGCCCGAAAACCTGCGCAAAGTTTCTTGATTATTGCTTAGCTTTCAAAGCCATATCTCTGTTGGCGAATAGCCTGCACATAAACTAGCTTTTCGGGCCCGAAAAGTTTTCGGGACGTTTGAGAAACGCACTCCTGAGTTTTGCTCAAGATCGTAACCGCGACGGCGACGGTAGCGAGAATCAACGGCACAAACAAATATATAAATTTTCTTTTCCGTATTTGAACTTGAATGCCGTCTTTACGAATTCAGCTCAAGGACAATTCAGGCACAATTCTTGGCTTTCACTTACGTCATATCAAAATTCAGAAGCATTAAAAAATAGATTTCGAATCCAAAATGTTTATGGAATTGTAGAGAGTTTAAAACTACACATCTTGGCCAAATTTTGAAGCGCAAAAGCATTTCGTTCAAGAGTTATAGGCGAACGAGTATTAGATATCTTTAAGAAATGTATGGAGCGGCCATCTTTGTGCCCCTGAGTGGGGCAAAAAGATGGCGGCTAAAAATTCAAAGTCTTAATTACACCAAAAATCACATCCAAAAATATTGTATTTGCTATAAGCTCCATTAACTCGGCTTATAAGCGCTTATAATGCAAACAATAACTTTCAGCTGATTCAATTTTGTTTATTTTCGCGGCTTATCTGAAACAGCGTGACGCATTGCGTGACACATTTAAAACCTTTGTAAATCGGAAGCAAAACATCGTCAAAACCTGAAACTTTTTGTGAAAGATTATAACACTTGTATCCACATACCATGTTAGAAACAGCTTTGTAGGACGTATACTTTAGATTTTTTAATTTTTATGACGTCATGTGAAAACCAAGAATAGACAATTAAAACACATAGGAACCGATTAAGAGCACGAATGACGTTTTCGTTGGCTTTGCCGTCGTGGTTGCTAAGCTCCCGAACTGATCCGTGCCCGCGCGAAAGCGAAGATTTACCTTATTACATGAAATTTTCGCGACACGTTTATTTCGCGATTTTGAGGTGTGCATATTTCGTGAAATTTTGCGAAAATTTTGTGTTTTGAATCACTTAAATTTCGCGTTTTTGAGTAAGACACAATTTATTTCCTTGGCAATGTTATTCAACATGTGCTTGAATTAGATAAAACGAATTTATCAAAGGTCAGAAATAACGTCAAAATTACCAACGAAACCGCAACGGTTGGACTATATGTCAACAGTAACAGCAAATTAAAGCAGTTCATGGTTATTCGTAAATTATTGGTCTTGGCCAATTATTGACCACAATATTCAATATTCGGACGATGCCGTTTAGTAACACAGTGCCGTTTAGAAACATATGTTCAAGTCTCGCGAGTTATTTGTGTAAATGTCTTGATATGGATCAACAAAATAGTTAAAAATATGATTTTGTAAACGTTTCAATGGTAATAAACTCATTCTTTCTTGATTATTGACATAAGAGGAATCACTTAATTTTCGCGTCATGTTATGTTCGCGACACTTATTGTTCGCGTCACTTTAATTTAAGGTGGCTCGACTGGGTTTTTTTGGCGACATAACACCCCAACTTTGAACGGCTGATACTTCACTGTCTGAGCTCGGTCAGGCAAGCTGCTTCACACATATACTAGAGATGAAATAAACTTTCCAAAAACGTAGATTTGATTGACATCGGTGTTACCATAACAACGATATGATGACGTCATGGTTTTTGCATATTATTTATTTTCTCAACATCTAGACCTAAACTTTTAAAACGACAGTATGCCTCTTATAGTCTAGAGGTATGTCTTCAAGACTGCAAAGTTTGAAAAAATTCTATGAGAGCGTTTTCGAATAAAATTGAGTTGAATATTTCCCATCAAAAATTTAAGAATTCGCATTACTTTCTGTTATTTCGTCGATGCCAGCGTTTTCCTGCCTAATTGAAACAAAATTTTCACCATATATTATTCATGTGCCATAAAACTACATTCCCTGAAGGTTTCATCCTGTTTGCTTCACTAGATTTCAGTTGATGTGATCGGAAGCAATGTCTTAAATATGCTCATTCTACTCACAGAAGTAACACTTTTGTTAGGGAAGCGTTTATTTAAAAACTAGTCGATGAAATTTTTTTAAAAACTTTTGATCTAAAGTTGTACATGTGATGCACTATCTCTGCAAATTTCAAGTGCATTGAATCACTTTAACGGCGCGAAATAAAATTAAAATTATAGGGGACTTTTGCATTCGTCTTCCAAAGTTTCATTGCCGTATTATTTGTTGACAGCTGGTTTATTTCAGGACTTTCTCTTTTGTCTACATTCTACATATTTGTGCACTTTTGAATAAATCTTAAACGTGTTACATGTGCATGACCGCAGCCTTTTGTTAATTGCCATTGTAGTCATTGTACTATGAAAAGAATTTTCACGATCGCTTTGGAGCATGCAGGCATGGCAAACGTGTTGTTTCAAAAGCGCACAAATATGTAAAATGTAGACAAAAGAGAAAGTCCTGAAATAAACCAGCTGTCAACAAATAATACAGCAATGAAACTTTGGAAGACGAATGCAAAAGTCCCCTATACTTTTAATTGTATTTTGCGTCCTTAAAGTGATTCAATGCACTTGAAATTTGCAGAGATAGTGCATCACATGTACAACTTTAGATCAAAAGTTTTTAAAAAAATTTCATCGACTAGTTTTTAAATAAACGCTTCCCTAACAAAAGTGTTACTTCTGTGAGTAGAATGAGCATATTTAAGACATTGCTTCCGATCACATCAACTGAAATCTAGTGAAGCAAACAGGATGAAACCTTCAAGGAATGTAGTTTTATGGCACATGGATAATATATGGTGAAAATTTTGTTTCAATTTGTCAGGAAAACGCTGGCATCGACGAAATAACAGGAAGTAGTGCGAATTATTAAATTTTTGATGGGAAATATTCAACTCAATTTTATTCGAAAACGCTCTCATAGAATTTTTTCAAACTTTGCAGTCTTGAAGACATACCTCTAGACTATAAGAGGCATACTGTCGTTTTAAAAGTTTAGGTCTAGATGTTGAGAAAATTACTAATATGCAAAAACCATGACGTCATCAGATCGTTGCTATGGTAACACTGATGTCCATCAAATCTACTTTTTTGGAAAGTTCATTTCATCTCTAGTTTATGTGAGAAGCAGCTTGCCTGACCAATCTCAGACAGTGAAGTATCAGCCGTTCAAAGTTGGGGTGTTATGTCGCCAAAAAACCCAGTCGAGCCACCTTAAATCGCGAAATAATTTCATGTCATAAGGGTATTTTTCGCAAAAGAAGGCCCTGGAAACGACGTTGCGACCTTGCGACCAAGCCATTACAGAGCTTAGCATCCTGGCCAGATTATCAGTTTGCAGTTGAGTTGTCAAGTTGCATATTTCAAACAAATCTTTACGATTATTTTCCCTTGATAATCGTATTTGCGACCGACAAATCAAAAAATGAAGATCGAAGAAGTAAAAAGTAACACCAAGACACAGCGAATAGCCGCTCACAGCCATATCAAAGGGCTCGGTTTGGATGAAAATGGCGAAGCTGTTGCTATGGGGTCAGGCCTCGTGGGCCAGGAAACAGCTAGAGAGGTTTGCCATGTTGTTTTATAACTCAGTTTGCAATTGCGTGTTGTATCGTCTTTGTTATAAGTTCTTTAAGAAATGAAAAACTATCAGCTATGAAACAGCTTTTTGAGGTAGTTGCATGCTACGTGCACAGCAGGCTTATAACCCATTATAAAATGGTGAAGGAAATGCGCGCGCTATGATTGGTTAAACCGAGTTCATTACAACTCGATAAAGCACGCGCGTGACGTAAGGTTCATTATAACCATTTTTATTTTATAAAAGAAATAAAAAAAACTTGTTCCTCAAGCATTGTCGAGTTACAACTGTAATGTATATAAGCACTTGGTAATTTTTAAGACCACTCGAGAAGTGCGAGAACTTCTCTCGTGTTCTTAAAATTCCCGCGTGCTTATATAACTCAATAATGCACTCGGCGCGTTTTTTATTTCTTTAATAAAAATAGTCGGGAAAGTCCGCATGGATTATAATTAGCTGAGGCTTCCATTAAGGTGATTCCATTGAAAAAGAAGGAATTTTTACGATTTTCTAAAACTTGGTCCAGATGGTAAATATGTTATGAGCACCACAAAAATGAAATAAAAAATAGGGGTCACCGTGCTCGTTTTTGCACAACATGGATGGCCATTATAGTAACTATACGACCTGCGAGGTTTCATTACTGAACCCTAGTAATCAGAAAGGGACTATAATTTCTAAAAAAAAAATCATTGCTTGGATTAAAATAATAGAGCAGTTCAACAAAATTGACTTTGATCTTACATTATAAACAATTAGTTGACCAGGAGTTAAGATTATGAAAAAAATTAAAGAATTTGCGGCGTGCGCACATACCCAACAAATACCTGAAGACGTGTTCTTTACAGCATTCAAATACAAATATGTCAAAGCAGAATTTTTAACTTTTCTTTACATCGCGATATATTGTAGTCAACCGTGTGTCATTTAAATTTCTGCATTAAAAATTGGGGGTCACCGTGCTCGTTGTCAAGCTATTGTTCTCAACCAGCGTGAAATCCTCTTTGTAATTGAATCCTTAAAGGAAACCCTCTTGCTTCGGAGTGCGCGTGCGCTCGTGCACGCGCAAATGATGCAATTTATTATGTGCAGTAGTGATGCGCAATGCAAAACTAGGGAATCACCTTAAGCATAATTTGAAACCTTGACCTCTGCGATAACAGTTCAATTGAAGGGCCGAGAGCATGTCCAGCTTATATGACTTTTTAGGCCTTTTTTTATTTTTTCTCGCTCAGAATAGCTCAGAATGGCCTTATTTTATCGTACAACGAATAATATCACAAGCCCTTGTCGAATTTGCACTAACCCTAAGGAATTTGACCAATTTTACCTGAAAAAAGCAGAGTTCTGGCCCTCCAGTGCTTTGACGGTACATTCAGAGCGCAATTTCGAAGCCATTTGAAAGCAGTTTGGCCGTGAGAATATGCGACTGCAATACTTCTGACCAGTGCCAACAACTAAACGAAAATACCGTTATTTACGCACGCCTGGCTCGCGTATCTATCGTGAGCTCACTACGGCAACACATCGCCTCTGTAGCGTGTGTGTAAGCCAACGTGTATGAGGCCCGTCCGGTGATTGAAAGACATCATTAAGTCCGGAAATCCTTGAGTCTCTAGCACTTCTCAAAGAAACGAGTCGTGTTTCTTGTCCTTCCTTGTGTCTGAAGCGCCATTTAGCGCTCGAGGTGAAAAACGGACCTTGGTCGGAAAGACGAGCCGGCGGGAAAGTCTGGAATCACTTCGGATCAGAAAAGGGGCAGCGTTGAGAGTTGTGGGCCATTTCCCATCCCGTGCCGTGGTCGAAATGCCCGATATCCGAAGTGCTTTGAGACTTATAGTATTTTGCAAAAACTTTGGGGCGGGAACTCCATTTCGGTTTTGTTGTAGGATTTCCCGACATGCTTTGCGACAGAGGTAGATGGGTCCGCTGTGCGTGGTCGGGCACTTGAAATACAGCTTTGGGCAGCTCGAAGTGAGTTGTTGCTGGCCGGCGGGAAGACGTTTCGCATTTGGAGTCTTTAATGCAACATTAAATTCGATCTAAAAGGATTTTGAAATCGAGATACGCGTTTTGATGCGTATCAAGCTTTAAGTAATAAAACTTAGCCTGAACTGAGCATGTTTTCCTCGGTGGTCTAGTGGTTTGGTCGGGGATTTCCGCTCGGACGGCTCCAGGTTCGAATCACGCTCAGCATCTTTTTTTTTTTTTTTTTTTTTTTTTCGAACTGGACATTATGAAAGTGATTTACTTTTTTTGCGTTCGTCAAAATTCCTTACGTTTAATTTTAAAAAAATATCGTACCGTGTCAGTGTGAAAACAGAAGCTTACCGCAATATTGCGTTACAATAGGAGCCTTTGATTGATTGATTTTTTTTTTTTTTTGCATACGGTATTTCTCGAAAACGAGGGAAAAAACAACAGAAAAAAAATCGGAACAATGTTTTGCAACTAATTTCTAGTTCACATGCCAAAATTGGACAAATCTGAGCAAGAAAAAATAAAAAAAGGCCTAAAAAGTCATATAGGCTGGACATGCTCTCGGCCCTTCAATTGTTCTACCAAATGAGCTAATCTGTTGGTAGCTGAAAAGAGCAACTTGAATTTATTCTTGGTTTGCATTGTAGACATGCAGAAATGCTAAAAATGAGATGTACACGCTTTACTGTAGAAAAGAAACTTCTTTATTCTGTCCACCAACCTGGATGCTGTTCAAAACCAATAATTTTGTTGTGATGAAAATGTGATGACCTACAGTGCATACCTTGAGTTATAAGTCCGAGTGACAAACTGTTTTTTTTTTTTTTCTAGTACCCAGTCCCACCTACAATGTACAGGGTAAAGTCGCACATAAGCTACAGTTGGCCCACTGGGCCACGGCTTAACCTGGTTTCTGTAGCGTGAAGACACTACACATTGAAGGAGTATTGCTACACCCCCTGGATGGGATGCTAGTCCATTGCAGCATTTTGTCACCACTACCCATTTATATACCTGCGGTTAATTTAATTAAACTTTTACAAGTTTAATGTACAACTGTGGCTATTGTTTTCAACCTCTAAAACAATGGCAACACTTGTAAATTACACTTGTAAAAGTTTTATTGAATTGACCCCTGGTTTCCATGGCATGAAGCTACTACACATTGTAGGAGTACTGCTATACACCCCCAGGATGGGATGCTAGTCCATTGCAGCATTTTGTCACCAGTACCCATTTATAAACCTGGGGTCAATTGAATAAAACTTTTACAAGTTTTTTGAGTGTAGCTATTGTTTTCAACCTCTGAAACAATGGCTACACTTGTAAATTACACATGTAAAAGTTTTATTCAATTGAACCCTAGTTGAAAAGAGACAATGTGGAGTTAAGTTTCCTGTCTAAGGAAACAACTCAACAGCAGAGACAAGGCCACGTACAGACCTTTGGATCTAAAGTCCAACATGCCTTCCCACGTCCACTTCCTTAACCCTTTACTCCCTATGAGTGCCAATTGGCACATAATGCCATAACTTGCTCAATATTTGGTAGATTTCTATGAATTTTTGCCACCAAAATCATCTTGTAAAGATCTACCCAACAAAGGCATAAAATCATGACCCCCTCCTATTCATGACATGGTTGACCACCCCTACAACTTTTCAACATTTCAAATTACAAATAAAAAAAATTGATGCAAAAATGTTTTGCAAAAAAAAAAAAAAAAAATTGCGAAAAAAAAAAATGATGCAAATTTTTTCATGTATAATTATTAATACGTAATCATACGGTTTTCTCGTTCAATTTGGGATCAATTTGTACTTGAGTTTTTCAAAAAACTCAAATTGCACTCGCCGCTAATTTCAGCTTTTTGAAAAACTCACTGTGCAAATTAATCCCAAATTTAACTCGAAACCGTATGATTACCTATACTTACAGCAACAGTTGGTGGTTTCACTCTGGGACTTCTAAGTACATCCTACGTGCACTTGAAATCTACTTTGAATGTGAAAAAGTAACATGCGCATACTTAAACCCTACTTTGTGACCATGGAAACGTGTCTATTTTTCAAAGGAGCCGAAGTACGACGCCAAGTATGATCTACCCCACACTTGAGGAGGCACGTGATCAAAATGGGAAAACAGAATCCCATAGAGCTAAATGCGGCTAAATATATAGATGCTAGGCTAAAAATAATTGACCGTTTCAATCGCATCTTGCTTGTTTCGATCTAAAACAGGCTTTTCTTTGATGTAATCACCAGCAGAACTGAGATAAACAGAAGTGCCATCGGATGAGTGATTGACGCACGTCTCTGACCAGATGAACTGCACTTGCAGTCACAGCACGTCTGATTTGATACTTTTTCGCTTGACTGACCAACTAAAAAGACACAACACAGACAATTAATAAACAAACAATAATGCACCGGTCAATTTCAGCAGTGACCATGCTCCCCCCCCTCCCCTCCCCTCCCTTCCGAAACAACTCCCCGGGCATTAGCTTTCAATGGAAAAAAACATAGGAAAAGAGTTAAAGCCGTGCAAATATCCCGGGGTATAGTAAAAAAAGAAGAAAGTTTCGTCGAATATGAACTCATCCAAAAGTTATTTGAAGGCAAAACTAAGTTAACACACAAGTGTTTCCCTTTAGTTTTCCTCTAGTGACCGATTAGAGCAAGTTCGCAAAACATTTCTCGTCTGAAATGGAGCCAGGACTCCGGCTTTGAGGTCGAAAACACAAGGATGCCAAATGCCCCGACCCTAGGATTAGAATGTGAAAATGAGAATGTGAATGCCCGTTTAATGTCTAATGTTCCGGGGGAGGGAAGGAGGGGTTGGGGGGGGGGGGGGGGGGGGGGGGGGGGGGGAGGGGTGGGGGCGGAGGGTGGGCACTCCTAGAATTAACTAATACATAGTTTCTAAAATTTACGTAGTAGTCCGAAGGAGTCGGCATTGTCCGCGAACGGGGAATGCGGGCACCCTCCTTACGGCCATTGACTCCTGTTTCTGGCTGAACGTATGGGACAGGCTGATCCCGGGTGTACGCCTCTATATAATTATTAGACTATATATTAGGTTTTTGTGGCTCCACCATGGTATTTTTTTAGAGCCCGTTTTTATCTGAAAACAGGTATAGTATTTGATCACTTGGCTTGAAAAATGGGGAAATGTTAAAGAGACACTGTCCCGCCGAAATGGCAAACTTTTCCTTACCTTTTTTTTTTTCATGTTTTATAGTAAATGCCACCAAATACACAACTTAATTGAATAAAAGCATCCTATAGAGCAGTACAGAAGAGGTAGTTCGGCGATAAAGTGCAAGATTTTAAGGATGGAAGTGGATTACAGTTCATCAAAATTGATTCTGTGACAAGCGGTCAAGAAATCAAAGTTGCCATTCGTGTAGAATTTTGACTTTTTTTATCCTTATTTTGTCTCTTTATTTGTCTCTTTAGCTAATATCTTTTTCCCACGGGAGGGACTCCCATATAAAATTGACGGGTGTGTTCGTCGTACCTTTTAGGGGTCAAAATTTGTAGATTGGCAACGCTTAGGGTACTAAAATCTAAAATGACAACCGTTAGAATTATCGCGGTACCTTTTAAGGTATTGAGCCAAAAAAAAACATATATGACATACGTTATTTTAGAATTAGTATCTCTTACGGGTAAAAATTATTTTGAGCCACGCCCATCAGAAAAGATTTTGGTACCTTTTTATTACGGAGTTTTTCGAAAATTTCCGACGAGCTCCCCGTAATTTTTATATGTGAGTCCCCCCACCCTCTCCCCCGGGGATTTCTTTGCTTTCATCACTTTTGGCATTTTTTCTTTCTATTTCCATAATCATGAAAACACGATGCACCAGCCGGGACAGTGCCCCTTTACTGATTAGGTCTAACAATGCGGTCTGGAAATGGGTTACGTTAGGATTTCAAGAAGAGCGCCGCACACCACACCAATATAGGCTATCTATATGCGTTGTGCGTATTTTTATTAACAAATGGTTAAGTTTATTTTCAGTTAAAGGCTGCGTTTTGGGGGAAAAATCGGAATCCGGATTTTAGAATCCAAAAAAAGGATCAGTTGCGTTTTTTTTTTTAATCCGTTGAATCCATACTCTGGCGAGATCTAAATCCGGATTTTTGAGATTCGTGATCTGAGCGGTTTTGTTTGGAAATGGATTCGAAAAATGTACATCTGACGCGGTCTTTCGTTAAACTTTACTGGTTCCGTTTGCTGTGTTTCGTTTCATTTTTTGGTCATGAAGAATCCATATGATCTGAGATCACAAAGCCGATTTCGGATTCTCCCAAAACTACGCAGTCCAAGTTGCGGCTTTATGTCTTTAATTTAAACACCTAAGTGGAGAGAGACAATACGGGGGAAAGTTTTGATCATGTCTAATGAAACAACGAAACGGCAGTGACCTTGGTTTGAACATCCGCGGAAAATTAACCATGCCCGAAGACCACGCCCCGCCTTCCCCCCTCTCTCGCCAGACAGAGACAGACAGTTAAGCATTTGAGTGACGATGGGTGATGCCTGTGGTGCCTACCTGCTTTAAAAGAAGCTTTGAATCCTTTGTAGGTAGTAGCAGAGTTCTTAGCGGTCTTAAACTGCACCCAAACCATGTTACCCGTACTCTCTATCGGTTTCGGCTTCTCACTGCCACACAGGTGCTGTGCGATGAACATTCCATAATCTGGTTCGATGTCGTCTTGGTAAGGTCCGTCATCGAAGTAAGCTTCTCGGATTTCCACAGAGGCGTTTTTGCAGTTCTCGCTTTGTTCCAGTTCGAATGTATCGAAGGTAATTTGGACCTGGCGTCCACTAGGAACAAACAAGTACCATTGTTCACTATGATCTGCAGGATAGTTCTGGACGCCAAATTTCCGGGTGCTAAACTCGATAGTTTCATCCTCGGATGCATTAAGATAGCTTTCAGGACCAGCTGAATAAACAATAAAGTGGATAGATAATAACGTCAGTTAAGGAAGTCAGAGATGTCTGAGCCCCGAACCAAACGCGAAAAGACCCGTACCCTACCTTGCCACTCTGCTGTGTAGTACAGTTAGCTTTTTTATGGCAGCCGTTTCATATTATTCAGTATTCGAAGATAATTGACCGCATTACAGTTTTTCTATTTTATTTTTCATTTCGGCTTGGAGAGACAAACGATCGATGCTGCTCGAAAGAACACCTTTTTGCACTTTTAGAAAGAAAATAATGTATTTAGATCCAACCAATCCAAACCGTTTTTCAATCAAGGGATAACGGTCTATTCGCATGTTCCTGAAGTTCTAAAATATAACCAGCGAAAGTGATAACTGAGACTAAAAAATTCAGGAACATGCAAATAAAATGGCGGTCGTGCTTGTGCGAAAAGCACGGCCGAAAAAAAAACGTCTTCTCTTGATCGGATTGAAAGACGGTTTGGACAGGTTACTGAATAACATTATTTCCTTCCGAAAAATGCACAAAAATGAAATTTAAAATAATTGATCAAACTGGCACTTTAAATTAGCAAACCATGTAACCAGAAGGTTTTGAATCTCTTTGCGGTGGCCACGGTTCCTTATAAACCGCAGTTGATAAAACCCAAACAACCGCAACCAAACTGCGATGCGGGATAAGCAGACACAAGTCTTACCCCCATTTATAGAAACAATTTGATGAATACTTTGAAAAGCACAACAACAGAAAATAAACTATAAAACTGAAAAAAAAAAAAGGCTCACAAGAGTATCGAAATCGATAAATAAAATAAAACTATCCGCTTGAAGTTATCCAGAATGAATCTTGTTTATTGTCCATCTTATTCATACTTGCTATCTTGCATTCCGCACTTTCTTCACACAATCTCTATTCTCGCCATACACTAACACGACTAACTCACGTGTGCTTGGGAATTCAAGAACCATTTATCTTCTGTTTCATTACGCTTCGCTTCATTTAGACAAAGATAAATGAACAGTTTTATACTTCACGATCCCTCAGAAGCACGCAGTTTCTTTAAAAAATAACCCCTTTATTTATAACTTAACTTACATGGATCGGTCCTGGCGATAAAGGTGAAGTTGAACCCTTTGTGATTAACGGAGCTATCCGAAGCGAACCGCACGTAGACTTCATTTGAAAACAATTTTATGTTGGGATCACCGTCCGCAAAGCGCTTGAATTTCAGGTACGAGGGTGTCTGTCTGCCACATTCTTCATTGGTCACCCATCTCACGCCGCTACCGGAAGTGTCATTGTAAGCGAATGTAAGGCTGTCGCAATCACAATCGTCACATTGTTCTATGTCAAGTCTAAGAAACAAAAAAAGAAAATCTGTCATCAAAGCGCGCACAGCTTGTTCACCTCAATATTAATGGTCCCAAAGGCTGGGCTCCAGGGATCCAAAGCGAAAAACGCGTCTTTTTATTCTTTCAAGGCACCGGGTTCCAGACATTTTCCAGAGAAAAAAATTATGGATATCCGGGGCTCCAAAGAAAAACAGCAGAGCTCCAGGGCATCTGAAGTCTGCAATGCAGGCGTATTATGATTCTATTGTACGTTGGCGAGTAAGAACTCGATATTTTTTCGTGATCTTTACGTTTTTTCAAAACCAAGATGGCGGCTAAAATACACAACTGCCGCCCGTTCGCCTGAAACATAAATAAACAAACAAGCGGATGCGCCTTCTCTAGTCGCTCTGGGGACTGGATAACTTTTGGGACGATAAAAGAAGCGACGCTCGCAGAGTGATCTGGGAAGAATTGTTCTTTCTCCCTTTCCCTAAGGGTAGTCCCGCACTTGTCCAAACGCTGTCTGTGATTCGCTAAGAAAACAATAGATTTTTCCTGCTGGGATAGGGATTAGGGATAGGGGCATTGTTCAAGTGATATATCACTTGTATCGTTCGCCAATCACAGACATCGTTTGGACAGCTACGACCCCGCTCTTTCCTAACACCACGCATGCCTCGCTCCATTCTTATCCAGCCACCTCTTTCACCGAAATTTAGTATAAACACGCCTACGGAGATAGAAAAGGGAGATTAGCATTGTCTTACTCGTTATAATAAATTCCGATGCGGTCGTACACTTCAGGGACTTGAATCTTCCAGCATTTGATCTCGTTTGCGCCATAACTACTTGAAGAACCAGGATATGCGATTTGACCCATCGCAGCGGTTATATCTGTAATACCATTGGGGCAATCTGTAGAGAAAGCAATAGAAGAAAACAAAAAAATTAGCTATTAACCCTATTCAGCCTGGGCTTTTTTTGAGTTTCTGAGCCTGGGGGGGGGGGGGGGGGGGGGGGGGGGGGGGGGGGGGGGGGGGGGGGTGGGGGGGGGGGGGGGGGGGGGGGGGGGGGGGGGGGGGGGGGCACACATGTGTGTGCCCCCCCTCTTGTAACTTAAAGAACATTAAGGCTATGACAATGAAACCTAGAGGTATATAGTACGTCCAAAACTGTCTTCTTTGCGGTCCGCACAATGGAACGATAACGTCATATGACCAACCTCGTTCCCAGGGGCTTCTCGGTTTTCAAAATGGCGGTTTGAGAGGAGAAACCCCTGGGACATAGCGATCTAAAACGACCGCTGATTGGTTAATTGATCCTGATTCTTACATCTATTCTGATTGGTTTACGTTTTTCTAAGAAAAGATGGCGGATCACGGTAGGTTCTTCGAGAAACCAAAACAATGCTATAACGAAGGTCTCCGAGACGTGAAAGTTGAACAGTTTTCGTGAGTAACTGTTAACAAAACTGCAGCTGTTCCTGACGATGCGGCTATGATCCAACAAGCGTAAGATTTAGAGATAATTCGCCGGTTTTTGGGCTTTTAGCTTTGCGTTTACGGGTGGCGAATGGTAAGTTCGAGATATTTTTTTCTGCGAGCCCCACACTTTTAAACTTTCAAAATGCGAGGCGGAGAGAAAGGCTATATGGAAAGGCTTTTCCAAATAAATCGAGACACCGGGACGTGGAGAACCGCTCAAATAACCGAGACTGTGAGACCCATAAGCTTAATTTTTTGAAAGACCATTCGCCACTCACCCCCCGGTACGTGATAATTTATAGAATTTTGGAATGACTGGAATGGGAATGCTGGACGTAATGTAATTTAATAGAGTCTAGAATACTGGCTGAACCTCGGTGTAAAAACGTGTCTTGTTTTCTACCTATTGTTTTAAACAGTTTGTTTTCTTTTTTTTTTTTCAGTTCATTTATGGTGTCATAAATAATAAAGCCGAGCCGACCGCCAATTGTTTGCTATTCAGTTACTTATTCACTTGTGACAGCTTGACTGAAGTTAAGCTTAATTTAGTTTTAAAACATGTCAATAAAAAACAAAACAGGTATGCATTCTTCAAAATGGCAAGATTTTTTAATAGTATAACCCCCAACATTAATTTTGCACATGCATGTATGTACTATTGTTTTTTTTTTTAAATTTAGGCAATCTTTTGTTCTGGCTTTTGTTTCTGTCTTCAGAACTTATTCATAGTTACTTTTTGGGATTATATGGAAATCTTACCCTCAAAATTCCCAACCACATTTCAGACCCAAGAACTGTTTTTAAGATTTTGCTTCTATCAAATGGCAATGTAGTTTATAGCTGGCAAATCATCCCAGGCACTCTGGATACCAGAGGTTCTCTTACAGCAGGCCTTTTGCCCTGAGGCTCTTTCTTGTGGCAAAAATGTAAGAGTCAAAAGAAGCATGTACCGGTAATACCATATAGTTTATGAGAGATGAGAGGCACCCATGCAGGGTACATCCCAACTTGTTTGGACCAATGATTGGGTTGATACAATAAAAAAAAACATTCTAGGATATAATCAGCTGTGAAACATTCTTTCGTGCCACAATGAGAAGTCTTAGAGCTGAGGCTGGGGAGAGGAAAAAGTGAAGTGTACAAGAAATGTTCCCTGTGTACCCCCTTTTCATTTTATATTTTCTACATTTCAGTTTTTTACTGAAAAAGGCCTCTACGAAGGAGGAAGATGTTGATGAATTTTGACAATCATGGCTCAGGTCTAGTGGATTTTTTTGTCTGATGAGGAAATTCTGTCACTTGTCCAACAGAGAAGGAATAGCTCCTGATTTCTTTTTTTATTTGGGAGCCATCCTTGTTTAAGTATGACACATTAAGCTTCTTTGTGATGTTTTATTAACATTTTAGTTTTTAACACCAGGCCAGGCCTTTCTTGCAGTCCAGTCTGGCTTTGTTAAATGTGTCAGGAGCATAAGATTCCCACTGACATGGCCTTAGGGGTTGTAAGGGCTTACAAGCATCCCCGGGCAAGCATCCCTGCCACATCAGACAGGGAAGCTTTGATTTAAAACAATCAGGTAATCAAGTGACCAACCTTTCTACCTGTAAACAATGGCTACATTTAGGAAGCCCAGCCCAGCTTCTAAAGTTGACCAAAGCTATATATTATTTTAACTTTAGAAGGGTTTCCTCATCAATTAATCCTCAGGGTTACAATTTGCCAGAGGGGATTTTCTATGCCAGTCACAGTTAGTTGACATGAACCAATTGAATATGTATACTTCATGTGCAATATCCAGGTAGGGATTGACAGGAAGTGTGTATAAAGTCAGCAGATTTGGAATTTAAGATTTTGGGAGTTAAATGATAATTTTTAAATTGGGGGACGAGTAGCGTTGGCTCATGACTTGTTTATTTCCTGCTTTCAGAATACTATCACATTCCCTGGTCACCATTTAGGGCGGATGTAGCTTCATTTGGAAATGGAGTAAATGACTTTAATCTTCAATTTTGCTGTTTTATTTGATTTATTTGGTAACAAAATACACTAATCACACTGCTGTCATTTCCAACATAAATTGTACATGTTTTCCTCAGAAACAATAAACTGTGACAAACACCTCTAACAAATATGGTAAAATACTTTGACTTGTCTTCACTTTTGTTTTCTTTTTTTTTTTAGAAAATGTTAACTTGGTGGGAGATATATTCCCGGAAATGAGTAAATAAAAAGCACTTGATTTAACATATTTTGCAGTTGTCAGTGTTTTGACTGGATCAGCAAACCATCTGATCTCTGAATAAAAGATCAAGTAAAAGTGTTTTATTGAGGGGAAGACGGTAAATTACTTTAAAATGCCAACAAAACGGTGATACCCGCGCAAGAGCAACGGTAAAAGCATCGACGGTTAAATCGAAAAAAATATTACCACAAAAACTTCGTGCTATTTTGTTGCTTGCGGGCGTGATCGTGGGAAAAGAAGCCGAAAATACTATAATATAAGAAACCGAAAGTCTTAGCTGAGACGGTAAATTTACTCCTTTCCTTTGAAAAATCGTGCTTCTTTGAAAAAAAAAAACATGTTTCGTAAGCTGCGGCGTTTCGAATTTTTACCTTCACTGCCTGTGTATCATTTTTCTTGAAACAGCAAGGTAAAGAAAAACTTTACAGGTCGATAAATGGTTCCACTTCGCTCCACAGACATCCCTCCTTCCCCGCCATTTTGTTTGTTTTCCTCTTGGTTTGCAATCTCGTACCCAGATCTTCTCACTCTTTTCCTTGTCCGCCATTTTGAATACATCACCAGAAATAGTGGAGATTTTGATCACGTGATCTGCTGTGTGCCAGGGTCTTCTCCCGAAGCGCCGCCATATTGAAAACCGAGAAGACCCTGGGAACGAGGTTGGTCATATGACATATGACGGCCGCCATCTTGGATTTCTGAATTTTTTTAAAACCTCTTAAAAACCGTCCAAATTTATTCAAAATTAATCAAAACCAATCAATAAACGGTAAATGACGTAAAAATATAAAAGTTATAGCAATAAACATTGTTTATTCTTCATTCAAAGGTATAAATATGCAAATTTCAAAAACATTGCTGTCAAAATCTTGTTGCCATGGAAACATCAAGTCACGTGATCAAAAAATTGTCACGTAAAATTGTTGCCAGATAAATTTTAGGAAAAGTCACAAAGTTTGGTGGCGTTTGAATACATATTAAAGAAGTTATGACTGTTGAAAGCCCCCCCCCCCCCCCCCCCCCCCCAGGCCGAATAGGGTTAATCACCAATCTGCAAAAGAAACCTCCCGCAAAAAAGTGTATGCTACATTGTAACAGATGAGGTTTTTTTGTAAAGGATATTGTCACACGTGACCCGTTTAACCAATGGCTACTAATAGAGCGTTTTCATATGACGTCACGGCGGCCATATTGGTGTTCCAAAACAAGGAAACGGCGGCCATATTGGTGTACCAAACCAGTCCTCCGGGAATTGAACTCTATTTTTATGCAAACATTTTCTTTTGTTTCATTAAACCAATATGGCCGCTGGTCACGTGAGTGAAAACGCTCTATACTAACAGTAATCAAAGATTATGGAGACGCGTTCGAAGGTTTGCGGCGGAAGTGAACCCCTAAGAAAAACAATAGGGTCAAATTTTTCTGCACAGGATAACCAACACGAAATTAAGATTGCGTTCTTCGAAGGTGATTATGTATCCTATAATAAGCGCTCCCTTTAATTAGTACCTCCCCTTCCCTTTCTCCAGGAGCTCAATAAAGAAAATACGGTGCTCCGTGTTGAATAGTGGAATCATTAGTAATGACTTTTTTAAGCAATTTTGTTGGCGACTCCAGTAAATAAGCCACGTCCTTGGTTTGGCGTTTCCAGTAAATTCCTCATCTTGTCCCGGGTACGGGGCCAAAGTGTTGATACGATAAAAATATGATGAAAAGCTCAAAACCAGGGTTACCCTGCCTGCTGAGACGACTCAACTCTCCACCCCCCCCCCCCCCCCCCCCCACCCTCACCCCTCCCCTCTCACCGACTTATTTTGCCACCCAGTTGGAGTTCATGTAAACAGTTATAAATTTGAATTTTCAAAGGAATAAGTGAAGAAGTTAGTTCGCCCGGGGTAACTCGGGGGGAAGAGTTGCCTCGGAGCCTGAGACTGAATGTTTGCCTTTGAGAGCGAAAGGTTAAGAGAACTAAGTTACTGTGTAATATTAATTATTTTGAAACTCACTTAGGCTCTGACAAGCTCCTTTTCCAAGGAAAAGTGCAAACACTGTAAAATGAACGAAACAACACAATTATTCATCAAGGCAAAGCATTGCTACTGATATGGGAATAATTAGTCAGATGTTGCAACTTGGACAATGAGTTTAAATTTGCATGGTACAAGCCTTCTAATGAATCGTTAAAAAGCATTAGAACTTCTGCCGTTTTCTTACTGAACTGAAGAGAAGGGCGGTAGTCTACCGTACGGAAGGCTGGAAAAACCTCGATAGTTTACCCCCGCCCCTCTGCCGGCTCTTTAGGCATTCTTGCTGTCTAAATTCTTGAGCTGCCATTTGTATGTATCGTTTTACGATTTTATAAAATTAGTTGCGAGAGGTCATGGTGATGCCCCCTCCTCCGGCATTGAATAGTTGAACTTGTTTTCTTTCTGTCTGTTTGTCAATGATCTTTCCCAATAGAAGAGGAACGAGAAATACAATGGGCCCACGCGCCGAAATAACAAAGTTTCATGATCCGTGTTATATCTAGCACAAACAGCAGAAGCAATCGTGTTCTCCGTATTTTTGTAGGACTGAAATTACTCGTAAATTGATCACAGGTATTTTTTTTTAATTTTTGCTTTGCTTGGTACAGCTTTCTTGGGCGGACAGCCGCTTATTTCACATCGCTGAGTTCGAATACAATACAACCGAAAGCCGGACGTTGACGCAGACTATGAATTCGCAGGAAAAATGCGTCAAAAGAAGGCGGAGGTGTGACTTGATCCAGCGGTAAAGGCAGGCACATTGCTGATTAAAAATGATTCCCATCGCCATAGGTTACTCCAAATAACTTATAAACAGTTAGTGACCCATTTGCTTTGATGGTGATATCGTCAGGTAGATGACAGACTTCTGAAACTCGCCTATTTCTCGATAGAATGTCAACGTTAAATGGCAAGGCAAGCGGCATTCCTTGAATGAAAACCCGTTGAGATTCTGACCTTAAGCCCTGGCACAACGAAGAGCTTTCTGGCTGCTTTTTGCGAAGGCAGGGTGAAGGAATTGTCTTATGCAGCCAAATGGAAAGAGACATCTTGGAGCTATTTTCAGCTGCATTTGCTCTCGCATCACTGAGCAATATTTCAGTTTTGGAACTAACATTTTTTAATAGTTCATCTGACTTCTCTGCAAACATTTGTTTTTACACATATCGTGTTTGCAAACAATTTATTTTGTCTTTCCAGGCCCTGCAAACATTTTTTTTTAATATTTTTCATCCTCCCTCCAGAAAAATAATGGTCCGTCCCTGAGCACATGACGAAATTCAAAATTTCTATTTGACTACATTTCGACACTTTGTATAAGAAAGGGTCGCTCAAATATGAGCCAGCGATATGTAGAGCATTTCGTATTGACGACTTGCACAGGAGGCTCTGCATCAGATCAGAAAGAATTGCGTAACCGCCTATAGAGTGGTTTTACATAACCTGTGAAATAGATTTTTTAAGTGATTGCCCAGCCCCCCCCCCCCCCCCCCCCAACCCACACAAAAATTAAATGGTCCGTCCCTTACTTTAGACTATTAGACAATGACATAATTTTGTGTGGGTGTGCGGAAAACTCAGACCCGGAAAACTCAGACCTCAGACCCGGCGGAAAACTCAGACCCCTCGAAATTTCAAAACTTAGACCCGGCGGAAAACTCAGACCCAGCGGAAAACTCAGACCCAGCGTAAAACTCAGACCCCTCGAAATTTCAAAACTTAGACCCGGCGGAAAACTCAGACCCCTCGAAATTACAAAAGAAATAAACTTCACTCATGATCAATTTTAGTCACCTCGCGTAAAATGTTTTGTTGTCACGCAATCACCCCAGGACATCGCTTAGAATACAGCGAGATGTTTATCTTGCCCGGTTCATCGCTGTCGATCAAACAGGGAAAAACTATAAACACGGTTTAAAATAGCAGTCGACACTTCGATCACTTTCACTGAAAAAAATAAAAAAAAAAAAGAGTCGCGAAAATGTTAGTCAGTTTTGTATACATTCATAGTTATTTATAGTGCTAGACAGAACGGATTTCCCGTGTTTGCGAGTGTAGAAGCGCTCAGAGTTGCATATTTTACGCTTGAGCAAACACCTGATAGGAGCGCCGCATTCAGGAATCGCAACAAAACACGTTAATTTAGATGAAGATTCTGAGGCGGATATTATTTTAGCAGTTCAAAGCATGCGATGTGTCCAACAATCAGTTTTTTAATATTATTTCAAGGTTTCTAGGAAGAAAGTAAAATTTTATTCCAGGGAGAATTTGGTCACGTGCTAGGCAACGATGGCAATACTTACAAGTATGCGACACATGTACATGTAATTCGAGTTATCCAAATCAAGAAAAAAAAATTCCGTTTCGATGCTTATCGGAGTTTAGTAATGTCCTCAAGAAAAAGGAAAAATGCTAAATATCTCTTGTCGGCTGCTATTTTAAACCGTGTTTATAGTTTTCCCCTGTTTGATCGACAGCGATGAACCGGGCAAGATAAACATCTCGCTGTATTCTAAGCGATCTCCTGGGGTGATTGCGTGACAACAAAACATTTTACGCGAAGTGACTAAAATTGATCATGAGTGAAGTTTATTTCTTTTGTAATTTCGAGGGGTCTGAGTTTTCCGCCGGGTCTAAGTTTTGAAATTTCGAGGGGTCTGAGTTTTCCGCTGGGTCTGAGTTTTCCGCTGGGTCTGAGTTTTCCGCTGGGTCTGAGTTTTCCGCCGGGTCTGAGGTCTGAGGTCTGAGTTTTCCGGGTCTGAGTTTTCCGCACACCCAATTTTCATAGTACCGCCTCTGTAACCATATTTTTTTATCAACCCTCAACCTGTTTCCCTAGACCCCTGACAAAAAGATAACTTTCACTGAGTTTATTTGACGCGATTCGATTCAGAATTTAAGCTTCTTACTGGGACTAGTCGAACTAATTATACATTCACAGCGTAAAATATAAATTAATTCAATGTTGACGCTCCGTTCGACAGCTCGGCGACTGAGCTTTGCAACGCTTTTGGACAATCTATCCGGTTTCATGTCATCTGGGCTCGCACCTAGAGTGCTGTTGCCGCGAATCTGTCTGCAATTGCGAAGTATGGCACAGAATTGAAGCCAGTGAATTCAGAAAGACTGAAGAACTTGGCTTAACATTGTGATAATGTTCTAAAGTCTTTCTCCTCAACCCGCCTTTATGCAACTTCGCATCGGTTATAGTTATTATATTTTCTGCTGGGGGGTGCCCGTGGTTTAAAATACATTTCAGTGAACCGTCCGAACCGTTCCATGATTACTTCTCTCAATTAACTGCTCGATTCAAAGAAGAAGCGTCCTATTTTTCCGCCATAAAACTTGCTCCCTCGGTTTAGATAGTTAAATTTAAAGTAAACAATGGATAGAATATCGGCGTTATATATATATAAATATACATCCAAGTAAAACACTTTTGGGATGCTAGCTCATTACTCATGATTACTCACCTAGAAAAGTAGCAACCGAAATTTTCTTGTAGCAGAAAGCCATTCGGGTGGTTTTCCAAATATCAGCTTTTCACCGACCGACAGCGCCCTATCTAGTATTAAGAATTTAATTTAATATCATGCACTTCGGCCCGATTACTTTTAATCGTTCGATGCACAATAAAGAACCGATAGCGAACAATAGCGCTGCGCACAATCTGTACTTTAAATAGATAGTCGTAAACATATTTGTATCAAATACATATTCTAAATCATTTGGAACCTATTAACGCATCTATATCCAAGCTAGTGATGCACACATCTTAGTCATACGAGGAGAATACAACAATTTACTTTTGGCTTAATTTTGGGCGAAAGTCGCAATGTTTTCTGATCGCATGGGAGCTAAGACATTGGAAGTCCGATGATCGGATTTCACTGTGCAGCCTCGTCATGTAATTTATTGAATTTTAAACCAAAATCTACATTTCTTCAATCAGTTTTTCACTCCCAAAAGTAACATTGCCTTTTAGTTATTAGATTTGAAGCCCCAAAAACATTCAAATCACGTTTACCGCTAATTTTACCGATTTTTCATATCCAAAACACATCCCGCTCATACAAAGCCTTTGAGCTGACAGCAAACTTTGTCTCCCGAGTCGTAGGGGGTCCCGCGAATACGATGGGAGCAAAGCAGAAGCAAAAGGCCCAGAGAATGACAACGCGAATTCTGTCTTTGCGTATATTCTAAGGGGTACTGAATATATACTGTAACGCTTTGGGAAGTATATAGGCCGGTTAGAGAGCTGGTTATTCTCGAGTATTCGTCCAACGATTATAAACTTTCTGTTACTACCTGCGGTCACATAACTCCGAACATGAAATAAACTTATCCACATGTTGCAAGACCAGAGTCTGACACTCGGGTCTTCAACTCAATGTTATTGAGTCATGGAAAATCTTTCACGGATCGGTGACATTCATTTTTGTGCCTGCAAGTATCGTTTTCTTTATTGAAAAGAATGTTTAATTATAGGGCGTAAACCGGCGCCTGCTATGCTGCAATGATGCGGAGGCGGAAAGGTAATTAAAGTTCCACACGGGCCTTTGTAACACGCGATCGGCGCTTTAATCAAGGGGCAACGGTTGTTGGGCAACGGTTGTTAGACCGTGACCTGATCCAAAGTAAGGGCAGGTGATACAGTTTTTACGGCACAAGATGACAATCAATGACATCAATGACAATGACAATAGTGGATGAGTCAATTCCAGCAGTGCTCTTCCCCCCCCCCCCCCCCCCCCCCCCGGGCCATTTACACACGTTGCTATCCCGGGCGTGGGGCATTGTTTTAATCTTGGCCCGGGGGGGGCGGGTATTAGCACACCCGTCATTTATCCAGGGGAATTTGACAGCCACGTGGGTTCGGCCCTCTTCAAGCATGGTACCTTCAAGGACTTTTATTGGCAAGAACGAGGAGTTTGTCGGAGAATGGCTGGTCCAGCAAGGGATAGAAAAGCTTGTAGACATTTTTAAACTTAAGTTTGACCGTTTTGTTTCTTTTTAATATATCGTAAATGTTTTCATTTCAAAGGCAAAAGAATTTAAGAAGATGCATACGTCTGTAGCCGCTTCTTGAATTGATAGCCGGAACTACAGTGGAACTTCGATCTCTTGAACCCTCGGTTTCTCGAACTTCCGGATAATAACTCGAACCAAAAGCCGTTTCCCTTCGATACAAATACTATAGTTTTATAAACAACATTAAAACTTGTACTGCATGATTTAATAGATGAAAACAGATGGACATATTTAATAAACCTCATTTTTTCTCAACTTACAGTACTCTAGTATGTTCACTGGCTCTAGCTACAAGACAAATATTATTTAAACTTGAGCTGCATAAACTCGAGGGTGGGTCATTTACCTTTTTTTGGCCCGACTGCGGGGAATTTGAACGGCTTACTTGTCCGCACTGGGGAATTTTCCATTAAAAAAAAACGTAACTGTCCGGGGGTTGGCCCGGGGGTTGGCCCGGGGGTTGGCCCGGGGGAGGGGGATGGGCACTGCTGGAATTGACTCATCCATAACAATGATCAATGACATCAATGGCTAATCGATAAGTAATCGATGAGTAATCGATAAGTAATCGAAATCAGAAATTTTTGGTCTGGAATAGGAGATCATTTGCCGGGAAAGTGATCAGTGTTACAGTGAAACCACGATTTAACGAAGTGCCAAGGGACTGGGGAAATTGGTTCGTTATATCGAAAACCTCGTTATAACGAATTTGCGAAAAAAAAAAAAAAATGTTCGTTATATCGAGTTATACAAAAGGTTTAATAATTGTTTTGTAACGATGTTACGTATTTTCGGATCATAGCAAATAACATTTGCACTTTATCGCCTGTATGAAGCTACAGTACACTATTAATATAACTGCGGCACCGACTGAAAAACTATACAGGTTATACCTTTTCCCTATAGCACACACTGTTGGTCTGTTCCGCTTTCATCTTTTGTAGCATTCTCACCATCTTCAAGTCCGACACAACACTTAGGTCACACTTGGTGCGACCAAAAGACACCGTCCGAATCCGGCTGAATAACATGGCATGGTCGACAGTGGTCAAAAAACACAACAACAGGAGAAGGGTACAACAGCGGACCGCTGAAGTGGCGGGACAACTACTCGCCGGAGCAATAGAACATTTAACCCCGAACGCTTTGGCCCCCATTAACCACGCTTTTAGAACGAGGAATATACTTATACTCCAGTTTACCTTTGCGCAACAACAGACCTTCCGCTGTTGCGATCCTGTGGACTTTCAGCTTGGCTTCTCACAGAGTGGGGACGCTAAGGCACGGACCAGCCATCACTCATGCTCGGGATGTCGCCGTTCCACCCCGATTTGCTCGCACTAATTGTTTTCATATTCGTTAGTAGTGTCCTCCGCACTCCTTATGTCGTCCGCGAAGAAGTGTTATAACGTAATGGTCCTGTTCTTCTGTCGGTTTGTGCCGCACAAGCCACCCTAGCTTTCCCTGCGTGGGGTCGGCCTTCATGCATTAGCGGTCTGTTCGAGGGCCCACGGAGTTCCCGACCGCATGCGGTGTCGTCTCTACTTAGTTATTAGCGACCTTTAGATTTGACGACGAGTACGAAATCGAGTACGAGTACGACTTTGGAATTTCGAAATAATTGTATCCCCCGAACTATAACTCTTTCCTGTTGCTGACTAACACATAAATAAACGTTAGGGATAAGATTGGTGTGATAAGAAATTATATGGGGCACACGAATTTGGTTTGAAAACTCGTACTCGTACTCAATCTCGTACTCGTAGTCCAATCTAAAGGTCGCTATTCTCTCCCTTTTTGCCGCTGTCTGGTTCCGGCTTTCCTGGCGCGTCCACGCCATCCCGGGACTGAGACACGCGCTGCAGCGGGCTATTCCACTCGGCCTTCTCAGACAAGGAATTAATTTCGCGGAGACATGCGCCACGCCATTTCGTGCTTACTGTCGTCTCAGTCGACTCGCTGGCTTCAATTCACAAGTGAACCACACCTGGCGTTTCTCAAAAGTCCCGAAGACTTTTCGGTCCTGAAAGGGATTTTTTAAATTCACAATCTCTTTCAAGTGGCGGTGAGGTTTTTGGCCCGAAAACCTGCGCAAAGTTTCTTGTTTATTGCTTAGCTTTCAAAGCCATATCTCTGTTGGCGAATAGCCTGCACATAAACTAGCTTTTCGGGCCCGAAAGGTTTTCGGGACGTTTGAGAAACGCACTCCTGATTTTTGCTCAAGATCGTAACCACCACGGCGACGGTAGCGAGAATCAACGGCACAAAAATATATGTATATTTTCTTTTCCGTATTTGAACTTGAATGCCGTCTTTACGAATTCAGCGCAAGGACAATTCAGGCACAATAGACAATTAAAACACATAGGAACCGATTGAGAGCACGAATGACGTTTTCGTTGGCTTTGCCGTCGTGGTTGCTAAGCTCCCGAACTGATCCGTGCCCGCGCGAAAGCGAAGATGTACCTTATTACATGAAACTGATTTTCGCGACACGTTTATTTCGCGATTTTGAGGTGTGCATATTTCGCGACACTTAATTTCGCGATTTTGCAAAAATTTTGTGTTTTGAATCACTTAAATTTCGCGTTTTTGAGTAAGACACAATTTATTTCCTTGGCAATGTTATTCAACAACGAAGTTTTTGCTACAGCGGGGCCTGTTTGTGGAACAACTTGCCCCAAGATTTAAAAAGCGTTTGTTCTATTGGGCAGTTTAAACGGGGTATTAAGAAAGTATCTGAGATATCGGATTCCCACACGGCAATCATGTAAAGCAGTTGTAAAAGTTTTAATTTTTAATTATTAACTTAACTGATGATTCTCCGTGTTTAAATAAAGATTTACATTACATTACATTACATTCACATTACATGTGCTTGAATTAGATAAAACGAATTTATCAAAGGTCAGAAATAACGTCAAAATTACCAACGAAACTGCAACGGTTGGACTATATATGTCAACAGTAACAACAAATTAAAGCAGTTCATGGTTATTCGTAAATTATTGGTCTTGGCCAATTATTGACCACAATATTCAATATTCGGACTCGGAAGAAAAAATGATGCCGTTTAGTAACACAGTGCCGTTTAGAAACATTATGTTCAAGTCTCGCGAGTTATTTGTGTAAATGTCTTGATATGGATCAACAAAAATTAGTTAAAAATATGATTTTGTAAACGTTTCAATGGTGATAAACTCATTCTTTCTTGATTATTGACATAAGAGGAGTCACTTAATTTTCGCGTCATGTTATGGGTCTGTTATGTTCGCGACACTTATTGTTCGCGTCACTTTAATTTAAATCGCGAAATTCGCGAAATTAACGTGTCGCGAAAATTTCATGTAATAAGGGAGTAATAAGGGTATTTTTCGCAAGAGAAGGCCCTGGAAACGACGTTGCGACCTTGCGACCTTGCGACCAAGCCATTACAGAGCTTAGCATCCTGGCCAGATTATCAGTTTGCGTTGCATATTTCAAACAAATCTTTACGATTATTTTCCCTCGATAATCGTATTTGCGACCGACAAATCAAAAAATGAAGATCGAAGAAGTAAAAAGTACCACCAAGACACAGCGAATAGCCGCTCACAGCCATATCAAAGGGCTCGGTTTGGATGAAAATGGCGAAGCTGTTGCTATGGGGTCAGGCCTCGTGGGCCAGGAAACAGCTAGAGAGGTTTGCCATGTTGTTTTATAACTCAGTTTGCAATTGCGTGTTGTATCTTCTTTGTTATAACTTTTTTAAGAAATGCAAAACTGTCAGCTATGAAACAGCTTTTTGATACACTGTAGGTAGTTGCATGCTACGTGCACAGCGGGCTTACATGTATAACCCAATAAAAATAGTCGGGAAAGTCCGCATGGATTATTAGCTGAGGCTTCCATTAAGCATAATTTGAAACCTTGACCTCTGCGATAACAGTTCCAATTGTTCTACCAAATGAGCTGATCTGTTGGTAGCTGAAAAGAGCACTTGAATTTATTCTTGGTTTGCATTGTAGACATGCAGAAATGCTAAAAATGAGATGTACATGTACACGCTTTACTGTGGGAAAGAAACTTCTTTATTCTTTCCACCAACCTGGCTGCTGTGCAAAACCAATAATTTTGTTGTGATGAAAATGTGACGACCTACAGTGCATACCTTGAGAATGTACAGGGTAAAGTCGCACATGAGCTACAGTTGGCCCACTGGGCCACAGCGAAGCCACTACACACTGAAGGAGTATTGCTACACCCCCTGGATGGGATGTTAGTTCATTGCAGCATTAAATGTCACCAGTACCCATTTATATACCTGCGGTTAATTTAATTAAACTTTTACAAGTTTAATGTACAACTGTGGCTATTGTTTTCAACCTCTGAAACAATGGCAACACTTGTAAATCACACTTGTAAAAGGTTTATTGAATTGACCCCTGGTATCCATGGCATGAAGCTACTACACATTGTAAGAGTACTGCTACACCCCCAGGATGGGATGCTAGTCCATTGCAGCATTTTGTCACCAGTACCCATTTATATACCAGGGGTCAATTGAATAAAACTTTTACAAGTGTTATAAGTCTAGCTATTGTTTTCAACCTCTGAAACAATGGCTACACTTGTAAATTACACATGTAAAAGTTTTATTCAATTGAACCCTAGTTGAAAAGAGACAATGTGGAGTTAAGTTTCCTGTCTAAGGAAACAACTCAACAGCTGAGACAAGGCCACGTACAGACCTTTGGATCTAAAGTCCAACATGCCTTCCCACGTCCACTTCCTTAACCCTTTACTCCCTAAGAGTGCCAATTGGCACATAATGCCATAACTTGCTCAATATTTGGTAGATTTCTATGAATTTTTGCCACCAAAATCATCTTGTAAAGATCTACCCAACAAAGGCATAAAATCATGACCCCCTCCTATTCATGACATGGTTGACCACCCCGGCCTACAACTTTTCAACATTTCTTTCCTTACACATTTGTAGTCCAAGACTTATCTCATATTAATCTACATGTATGAATAAAAAGCTTCAAAATGAGCTATAGTTTAAGTGTGTAACTAATATATATGAAGAGTACGATGTTATTGAACTTTTTTATTTTTACGTTTAAAACCCATTTCTATCAAAACCATAACTTCCTTTACAGATGCTGATATGTTTTATGAAATACACTGATCAATAGCTTTAAAATGGTGTATCATACATGGACATACATAGGGTTACTCCTTATCAATTTGGAAAAAAGTGGCATTCGCCTTAGGGAGTAAAAGGTTAAAGTGTTTGTTTTTAACAATAGGGGACATACAGTATATAAATTTTCAAGTAAACTTGATCTTTACTTTCGTCAAAAAATGCTGCTAAAGATGTGCAGGGATTGCATTAACGCAGAAATCATGCATTTTTACCCCAAAAAAGATTTAAAAATGTGTCCTAGGGTGCAAGACACTGACTTAACGAAGTTACTCCACTTGCTTTGGCAAGTCAGTTAAATTTTGTACATTGTAGTTTGGTGTTCAAAATAAAAAAGACAAAGCAAAAGAGAAAAGGTCGGAACATTGTGGCCGCCATATTGGATTTAGTTATGCAGGGTTGGAGAATGGAAATGAGATTACTAATCCAGGAAACTTGAATGAGTGTTCACAATTTTGACTTCTCGCTTGATTGAATGGGAACATGCACAGTGGTTTATTTTTACAATGTACCTGTATTATAAAAGTCCAACAAACTCAAACGGTGAAAAGGGTAGAAGACATGACCAGTTTTTATAGAAATAGTTCGAAGAGTTTGGATAGCTGCAAACTGTAGGGGTGCTGGAGGTGATTTATCAATGATTTGTAATGCATAAAATCTGGAAAGAAAAATGCATGTACGATCAGATTAAAAAATGTCCAAAGAACTGCGCTTGTACATATGTACGTCACGTGAAACAGGTGGATCAAAAAAGCAATAATAAAGTTACATTGAAGTTGAAAATAGTTTTTCATTCATTCTTTCTCATGAAAAAATACTAGTTTTCTCTAGAAGGCTGGAGAGGGCTTTCTGAATAGGGACCCCCAAAAAATGCTTGGGACCCCAATTTGGTCAGACATACATGTGTGTCCCAGGACCCACATTGAAAAATCCTAAACTTGCCATCCCTAAATGTGTTTTTTTTTTCCAGAATAGAAAGTACAGTAATGCCATAAATGTAGCTGTAGGCTGTGTTGTAATGAACAAGTTGTTTTTTTTACCTTGTCAGGCGGCAGGAGTTGTGGTTGAGCTCATCAAGTCCAAAAAGATGGCTGGAAGAGCTATCCTTTTAGCTGGCCCCCCTGGGACTGGAAAGGTACATGTACAGTATACAGAAATCACACTTCATCAGACATGTGCATAAGTGTATAAACTTGTACACTTCTAGACTTTCAATAAAGTCCTTCGTCTTATACCGGTATTTACAGCCACACTTGATTGGCGCCATTTTTAGCGACCCAAAAACGGGTCGCTGCGCTTAGACCAATTAGAGTACATGTAGCTGAGAGTAGCCCTTGGGGACAGAAATGTCAATCACAAGGTGTATTAGGCGCAATGAAACGTGACTTGCGGTTGAAATTCAACAATGGGGTCGGTTGCGAAACAATAATCGATGACATTGACAAGTCACGCCACTCCTCATTTTTGGCGTGAAATGCAAATGAAAACCCTTCAAGCGAGACAAGTCGACCTCTCGCGACTTCATCGTTCGCTCCGCCGCTTCGCGGCCTCAACAGCTTGCTTCGCTCACTTTACTGTGAAACTCGTGAGATCGACTTGTGACAAGTCTATTACACTTCCATCATACATGTACATGCACAGTGTAAATATGTTGTGGTTCAATTTTTTCTTTGGTTTAAAAATTTTCAAACCAGTTTGATTTTTGTTTTCCTTTGTCTTAGATTATGATAATGAATCTGCGGGTGTGTTCCTAGGCACTGCATACTCATCTGTTACCTTTGTTTACGTTGCAACATGTGTCAAAGTTATTTCTTTCTTCATGAGTGCAATTGATACAATGTACATGACTGTATACAATGAAAAACATGATACATGTATGTACTAAGAGCACGCACACAAAATTAGAGCCATCTGGAAATCATGTACATGTAAGTTTCCAACTCTGAGTTATAGTTTTGAATACATGGAGCTGCTAGACTGTGCTGCTTATAACACAGCCGCTTGCTTATGTTGTAGACTGCTCTGGCCCTTGCTGTTGCGCAGGATCTGGGACCAAAGGTGCCTTTTTGTCCAATGGTTGGAAGTGAGGTTTACTCATTTGAGATTAAGAAAACAGAAGTTTTAATGGAGAACTTTAGAAGAGCTATTGGTAAGAATATAAGTCTTGTATCAGACTGAGTATATAAATTAGTGAGTCTGATACTGTTTTCAGATTTCAGCTGTTCTTTTTATGCATTTAAACAAAACAAAAAAAAAACATTCATCTCACATTGTCTAAAATGTCCAACTCCATTTGTAATTTTATATTTTGCCACATGTGCATTGTAGAACTTGGTGTCTGAGCACCATCCATGTTTCCAACAAGCTTCAAAATAAGTATTTTAAATATACATTTACAATCATTGTTTTATTTTGCTGTAAAAAGCCCTCTTGATTTAATTGGCTGTGTTACATGTATCTGAAATCTCTGTAATTGGTTATACATGGGTCATGTACATGTAGACTACATGAATAAGGTTAGATTATATTCTATGCACTTGGAAATAAAAATTTCAAGATGACAGATGTCCCACATTTTTTTTATGATGCCCTGTCAAAATAAAGTTTTGGAAGACCCTTGTTGTGTCCAAGAAAAAATTTTACAGCCCCTAATTGGTCTCACTTGTTTGTTTGTTTTTTCTTGACAAAATGGAAAATTCTTTTGAATTGGAATAATGCAGTAATCCCAGTTTTCTTTTTGCTTTTTACATGTAGGACTTAGAATAAAAGAAACAAAAGAAGTCTACGAAGGAGAGGTATGTCTCCACATCTTGTCATCTTCATGATTTAATGGAGCCGAAACCAATTGTAGAATTGCACACATTTTAGGCATCCTACTGATGAACAGTTACGACACAGAAATGTATATATATATTTTTAGCAACTACTGTGATTTGCAGTCTGTCCATTTGAACTGTCATTATTCTTCATTGGCAAAACTGGCAACACTAAAGAATTGGACTGCCTTAGAACAGCATTACATGAAATATTATACAGTAATTGTGGAAGCAGTCCTTGTTTGTAGCAATTCTATGTTAGAATCAAACTCTTTGCTAACACTAAATGCTGTAAAACAGCAGATTTATGTTCAAAGCCAAAGAGTTGAAATTTGAAACTTAGCCTGAAAATACACAGTCATACACTGTAGACCCTTTTTGCACTTACGTGTCGCCCTTTATTTGCGTTCATTTTTGAAAGTACATGACTGTACTCTATCTATCGACTATGGACAAACAATTCAGAGCCATTTAATATAAAATTAAAGCACAGGTGCATTTGCTATATGTCAGAAGTATTTTACACTTTGTCATTGCTAAGAGATATCTTTTGATTACCAAAATACTGGATCCATAGAGTTGAATAATAATTATTATGTGTAGAATGTGAGTGCCAATCTCCTAACAAGCTTTCTTTATTCCTCTATTAAGCCTCGCTCCCCTCTTTATCCCTTAAACACCCAAGAGTGTCAGATATCAAAATTCAAGAAAAATCCCAAATTTCATTAGTTTTGTTAAATATTGGAAAACAAAATGTTACCAAGCAAAAGTACATTGTACATGTACTGTCAAAGAGGTTTCATTTGAATGATCACACCATAGATAAGATTTTATCCACAGACTCAAAAGTTAGAAATACACAGTCTACATGCCTCCATAATTGACTCAGTTTGGTAGTGACAGGGTTAATCCCCCCTCTTCCTTTTCCTTCACAACCAAAACTAGTTCAATGTACTGTATTATCGATATATTCCCCCCCCCCCCCCAATCCAGGCTCTAATTCACATATACATGTAGTACAAATCGCTACCTTTGGGGGAAATAATACTGTTACTTGTACTAAAAATAATTGTTAATGTTTTTAATCATGAAAGAAATTGTGAAGTGCTGGTGTTTGGCTTATTTATAACCTCCCCCCTCCCCCCTCAAATAATGCTCTAACTCTTGAAATAATAAGCCCCCAGGGAGGGGGGGGGGGGGGGGGGGGGGGTGGGGGGGCTTAACAGCGGATTTACGGTATGTTAATGTCAACATGTATTGGAAATTATCAACCTTATTCTACAGGATTAATTTATGGGGTGGGTGGAACTTTCTGTTTCTTTTTGGTTAAAATTACATCATTCAATATACCAGTAAGCCAAAAGTACATTACATGAGCGACAACGGGCACTTACTTTTGGGAGATACTGTATTTAACAGGTAATGATTTTATGTGAACTTTATATTTACATTTCATACCCTTTAAAGGTAACAGAACTGACACCTTGTGAAACAGAGAATCCCATGGGAGGTATGTACAACACCTACATGTAACTCGCTTCGTTGAGAAAGTGGACTCTGAACTACCTTCAAGCTTAATGATGCTCATCAGGCAGCTACTAAAGATGAAAACTGTGAACTTACCAAAAATCGTAGATAATTCATATGGTACCCTTTATTGCAAATTAACCAAGCAAAATGAGATCGTCACAATGACGTTTCCATTGAACTCGAGCCTTCAGTGTTTTAGAACAGCAGCACTTTCAATGGTAAAGTCTTTAAATATGGAGTCACAAAATCCTATGGGGCGTGTGAATGCAGAAAATCGCTCAAAAACGTAAAAATTCTCAGGAGTGAATGGGTTAATCAATTGTTGTAAGCAGTTAAGGTGAAGGTTAGGGGTTAGTGTTAGTTTTGTAAAAGTGGTGTAGTCATAGACCTGAGTTGTACATGTACAGTATGTACAATTGACACAGTGTATCTGACAAATTTTGAATAATCCTCAGCTACATGTGCACAGAAGTATTGCCAAGAACAGTTGAATCTCTTTTTCTCTCTGGGTGACCATTTTAAAATTATTTGATTTTAATATTAAAAAAGAGAATAATGGTACCCAGGGATGTAGATAATAGCCGGGAACCGGGGAAATTACCCGGCTGTGAACTTCATTTTTCCAGCTGTAAAAGCCAAGTGCAGCTTTAAAAGGACTATGTTTTTCTCTTTTTTACCCATCTGTCAGTTCTATAATTTTATTTCCACCTGTTAAAAACTGAATCTACATCCCTGGGTACCATGCAAAAGAACTGCCAAAGAGGTTTCATTTGAATGGTCAACCGGGCCATAGGACTTCATCCACAGACTCAAAAGTTAGGTCATACGACCATACCACAGGGAAAACACCGGTTCTCGTCCGATCACCGAAGTTAAGCCCTGTCGGGCGGGGTTAGTACTTTGATGGGTGACCGCCTGGGAATACCCCGTGCCATACTCCAACCTGCCATGCGCTAAAAATAATCCCTATGTCATTGACACAAACATGTTAAAAGAGGTTACCCTGGGTCACACAGCGGGTCCTTCTTCCCCCCCCCCCCCCCCCCGTTTCCCAACCTACAAGTATATCCTATTGGGGCCATTCCAAAGAAACATTCCTCAGAATGGCGTACTATATTTCACCTCTCCTATCCCAAACAGCACCCCATCAGTGTGAATGCCCACATCCCTGCAGAGGCTTACTCCCTCCACTACATTAAAGTTGACAATGCCATTTCCATACTCCAAGAACTTGGCCAGGGGTGCTTCATGTCTAAACTGGACATAAAATCCGCCTTTCGTAACATCCCCGTCCACCCCTCCGATTGGGAACTCCTTGGGATGAAATGGGAAGGGCTGTATTTCTTCGATATGGTCCTCCCTTTCGGTCTCCGTAGCGCTCCCTTCCTTTTCGACCAGTTTTCCTCAGCCATTGAATGGATCATTCAAAATAAGCTAAACATCCCTAGGGTTATTCACATTCTGGATGATTTTTTCCTTGCTACACCCCCTCCACGATCTAATTGCATGACAGCCCTGTGCAAAGTCCTACATTTATTTTCCGATTTGAATATCCCTGTAGCTCCGGGCAAAACATTTCCTGCCTCCACCTCCCTAGAATTCATGGGCATCCTCCTGGATTCCAAGGCTATGGAAGCCTGCCTCCCTCAAGATAAACTTGCCCGCCTAAAAACAGCTCTCTATAATTGGTCCCGTAAAAAATCAGCTACCCTTCTTGAACTTCAGTCCCTGATAGGCACCCTTCAATTTGCCTGTAAAGTCATTGCTCCCGGTCGCCCATTCCTCCAACGAATTATCCAGCTGACAAAGGGCATTAAATACTCCCACTGGCATATCAGGCTTAACTCTGGATTTCAGAAGGATATCAAAATGTGGCAGGTTTTCCTTGCACATTGGAATGGGGTGAGCATTTTCCTTGATTCAGTCATCTCCTCCCCACCGGAATTACAACTTTATACTGACGCCTCAGGCTCTGTAGGATATGGGGGGTATTTAAATGGACAGTGGTTCCAAGGTCACTGGCTCCCCCAACACACCTTGAGCAAAAAGAGGGGCATCAGCATTGAGTGGCAGGAGCTTTTTCCCATCTATCTCGCATGCTCCCTCTGGGGTCACTCCTGGTCGGGAAAAAGAATTCGTATGTGGTGCGACAACCTGTCAGTTGTTGCTATCATCAATTCCAAGCACTCCAAATCTCCCCGGGTAATGGATCTGGTGCGGGCCATCACCCTTCAAACCCTCTCTTTCAATTTTACCTTCAATGCCACTCATATTCCTGGGTTGGAAAATTCAATTGCTGACTCCCTTTCCCGCTTTCAGATGGACCGCTTCCACTCCTTGGCTCCATTGGCCTCTCCCACTCCCTGTTCCATCCCTCAATCAGCGATGATCATCTAACAGCCGCAGTCCACCAATACCTGAATGCCTCCCTCACCCCCTCCACCCGACGTACATATTTGGTAGGCCAAAAATACTTCCTGACCTTCACCCTTAGGCATGGTTTAGTCGGCCCTTCCAACCCTCTCTTACCAGCATCCGAACTGACCCTAATGTATTTTTTGTCATACTTAGCTCAAACAGTTTCCTATAAAGCGGTCAAGCTATACTTGGTTGCCATTCAGGACCTTCATCGTGAACTTAACTATCCCCTACGGATCAGTCTTATGCATAGGCTGCAAAAGGTCCTGACTGGCATCAAGCGCCTCTCTTCTACAAGGAAGCTAGACCGTTTCCCCATCACCATCCCAGTCCTTGCTAACATCCATTCCTACCTCCAGCCCGACCACAGCGACTGCCTAGACCATGTCATGCTATGGGCAGCTTTTACCCTGGCCTTCTTTGGCTTTTTACGCTCCAGTGAATTCACTTGCAATGCCCCCTTTGACCCTGCTGTCCATCTAACAGCCCAAGATATCACCTTTGTCCCCGACTCCCAATCTCCTACCCACCATCTCGTTAAAATAAAACAATCCAAAACTGACCCCTTTCGCAAAGGCCACACCCTTACGATAGCAAAGTCCACGTCTACCATCTGTTCCGTGATGGCCATGAAAGACTACATCCTACAAGCCCAGCCACCCGCAAGTCGTCCCCTGTTCTCCTTCTCTAAATCTGGCAAATGGCTGACCTGCACTTCCCTCACCAAGGAGCTCCGCACTATACTACAGCACTGTGGCCTTCCCGCCAGCAAGTTTTACTCGCACAGCTTCCGCATAGGAGCCGCCACCACTGCAGCCCAAGCGGGTCTTCCTCCATGGTTAATCAAAGTTCTAGGACGATGGAGTTCAGACTGCTATGAACAATATATCAGAACTCCTCAAACCTCTATTTTAGCAGTTCCAAAACTGTTGACAGACACTAACATTACCATCAGCCTAATGGACCATTAAGACCTGTAATTCGTTGAGCACAACCGTCTAAGTTAGGTTACATCTCGTTGGTATGCAGAGTGGGACGTGGGACTCCAACCCCCCCCCCCCCCCCAGAGTCCTCCGTCCCACTCCATATTACTGTGGGGGAATTGTGTCCCCTGCATTCGCAAGCTCCACAATCCGTGGCAGGGAAGTGCAACCCTCGGCTGCACTTTACCCCACAGTAAGGCTTAGCCCTTGGAGACAGGTCCGGAAAAATATCCATTCCAGGGTGGGTACCCCCGGTCCCACCTGATCTGTACTCCCCCCAGGTAGGGCACCCCCCTCCTGGTTCCCTTAGTCCCCCGTGACTATGGGATATGGGCCTCACCCGCTGGAGACAGGTCCGGACCGTTCAGTCCAGGGTGGCTACCCCCGGTACCACCTGACCTGTTCTCCGCCCAGGCGGGCACTCCCCTCCTGGTCCTCCGAATCCCTAGTTATAGCCGTGCTTCCTTTTGCCCATTATCTGTTGCCTGCGTTACTTTTGAACTTTACACGCCGTTTTCGAAAAGAGTTCATTAAGTCAAAGTTTATTGTAGAATAAACTGCTGTTAATGAACCTTGAGAGAATCAGACATAGAAAGCTATACACTTGAGGCCTGTGGCATTTATTTACGTTCTGTCACAAATCCTTACCAAATATAAAGAATATCTGTAGTCTATACAATAATGTAAACAAGGTTCAGAGTCCAAGAACTATAATCTTCCAATGCGCCTTATCTACTACAATATATCCTTGTCCAAGGTAATCAAACTTTCTAGAACGTATCTCAACAAAGGTTTCAGTCAGTTCTTGTAATCAGAGTTCAGAGTCCAAGCAAATCAATCCACAAGGGCTTCTTATGTACTAAACAATATATCCTTCTTCCATAAGCAAAGTCCAATGTAATCGAGCCTCGCAAAATGTATCTTAACAAAGGTTCCAGTCAGCTATTCTCACGCATATCGCATGCGTTTTCCCCCTTCTTATTATCCTATACCGCACTTTCCTGTTCATTCTTTCGAGGGCTTCGGTACCGACTCATCAAGTTTCCCTCCCACCCTCCCAGGATTGGAACCTCTGTTAGCTTCTCGCATTTGTAATGGTAGCCATCATAAGCTCTAAGCTACGTCAGCCGTTGTATACCAGGATTATTATTTTCCCAGGAATAAAGATTGGTGGCAGGGAAGTGCAACCCTCGGCTGCACTTTACCCCACAGTATGGCTTAGCCCTTGGAGACAGGTCCGGAAAAATATCCATTCCAGGGTGGGTACCCCCGGTCCCACCTGATCTGTACTCCCCCCAGGTAGGGCACCCCCCTCCTGGTTCCCTTAGTCCCCCGTGACTATGGGATATGGGCCTCACCCGCTGGAGACAGGTCCGGACCATTCAGTCCAGGGTGGCTACCCCCGGTACCACCTGACCTGTTCTCCGCCCAGGAGGGCACTCCCCTCCTGGTCCTCCGAATCCCTAGTTATAGCCGTGCTTCCCTGCCACCCAAATTTTGCCCATTATCTGTTGCCTGCGTTACTTTTGAACTTTACACACCGTTTTCGAAAAGAGTTCATTAACATAATTTATTGCATTACAGGTTTCCATTCCTATTTGAATTAGGGGCTATACACATGATACCGGAATGAGTTTTATTCTGGAATGAGTTTTGTTCCAAAATGAAGTACGTAATGTATTCACATGACAAAATCGACCGGCTCAGCCTAAGGCGTTCTCGCTTGCGTGGTTTTTGCGCCAGATCAGAAAACAAAGATCGCGCAAGTTTCACACAACGATACGTATACGCCACTCGCCCCAGACTACACGGTTTGCGGTTTTCATCTTGGAATGAAGTTTGTTTTCAGTTTACATGTACATGTACATGATACCAGAATGAAATGTCATACCTGAATGAGAATTTCATTCAGATTGAAAACCGGAGTGAACTCATTCCAGAATGACCTGTACGGGAACAAAATTTTTGTCTCGGTATCGTGTTTTTACAATCAGATACAAAGAAATATATGGAGATGAAATGAACTCGTTCCAGATTAAAAGTCATTCCGGTATGACGTGAATAGCCCCTTAGTTCAAGACACATTAGTTAAGTTTGTTGCTTAATTTACTTTTCAATAGGCTGATAAATTAACTCCTGAACCCCTTGTCATGAACAAACAGTTAAATTTTAATGTTCACTTCTTAAGTTTTTACTCTGTCAAGTTTGAACAGTTTTCACATGTATTTCTTACACTCATTAATAATTCATGATGAGAACACAAAATATATCACTTCCATAAAGGAGGTTTGGATACCCGGTCTTAATTTGCATAGATTTTGGTGATTTTATCATTGCTTTGTCCGTATTTAATTATCAGTTTGAGAAGCTTTATCAAACACTCGAAAGAGTGTTTCATCAGGAATCCAAACACCTTGAAGTGGGTTAAAAAAAAAAACTCAGCTACGCCTCATTTTTCAACCCACTTATCGGTGTTTGGATATCCTGACGAAACACTCTTCCTTTTATTCAGGAGTAACATTTTGCTTGAAAGTTTGTAAAACCAATGAAAAGATGCCTTGGTTATCAAAACATTTTTACTATTATTTTCAGGTTATGGCAAAACTGTTAGTCATGTGGTGATTGGTTTAAAAACAGCAAAAGGGACCAAGCAACTTAAGGTAAACCTGTACACAGATAGTATACATCTGTGTGATGTTGAGCAAAGTGTCTTGTCTTATCAAACAACAGCGTGACAGAGACCAGGCCATAATCCACTGACCTTTAGGCTGAAAGTCCCAACACGCTAACCACTGCACCACAGTGCAACTTTGATAACAACAACCCTGGCCAATACAGTACTTCTTGGGACACTTCATGAAACAGCAAATTGACATCGGTTTTCAATGTGTCTGTCCTCTTATTGATGATAAATTTGGTCGTAACAGTCATTATCAGAGTGCTGTGGATTCACAACAAACTTTGACAATTTTGATTTTTAGAAAAACATAAAGGTCATAAAGCCAAAACTGAGGGAGGAAATGCAAGATGTGATCGCCACAAAACCAGAATTTAATTTGGAGAATCGCAGACTTGTAAATTAAAAGTTTGAAAAGAGCAAGTCAGAAACACATAGAAAAATTGGAATTTTGAAACTAAACTGTTGCTGATGGCATCAGTTTTATCCATCTGTATTCTTATTGACAGTACAAAATAGCCAATCGGACCGTGAGAATTTGCACAGTAAGCCCCAATAGTGATCAGTATCAAATTTCTCCTTGTAATAATATTGCTAAGTCAATCAAAGAGGTTATGAGAATTAAGGCCATGATCACCCAAGTTGGCTTCTCTTGATATTTTAACAACTTCTCCGAACTAATTCTGTGAGAAATGTATGGGATCAAGAAAGGAGAATTTGATATCAGGGACTGAAGGATTAATACATGTACATGTACATGTACCAGTTTGAGTGTAATTGTTTTTCTTATTCATTCATCCCTCTCCATCCATTCACTTGGGGCCCCCTAGCTTTCTTATGAGCAAGTCTGGATATCGATCTGCTACTCACAGTACATGCATTATTTTGGTTTGAATACACAGTGAAGTCTTGTGCTTATCTGTTTTTGTTGACCTACACAAAATGTACACATCTGTTTTATTACATGCAGCTTGATCCATCAATATATGAAAGCCTCCAGAAAGAAAAAGTTGAAGTTGGTGATGTGATCTACATTGAAGCTAACAGTGGGGCTGTCAAGGTTTGTTTGATGTTTGGCATCATTTGTTGCCTTTGAATTACTTTACATAAACACAGTTTGTATTTACGAACTTGTTTGTGTCTTATGCTGTGTTCCGACTAGCATGAAACGTGTTTAGTCTGATCAAGAATGAAACATGTTCCTCTATGAAAAGTTCTCACATCAGGCAGCATATATTATTAATTATACTTGACGGAATAATGCACTAATACACTGTACTAAGTAAAAGCCTGGTACTTAAACGACACACACTGACTGAAAGCATAGACAGCTTGCATCTACTTGCTTACTGTTCATAACACGAAGCGGCGAGGTAAATATCCACCACTGGCCACTGACGCTGGTATAGTTGTTTTAGTACATGTATGTACTCAAACAGTGAGATAATATAGCACGAAAATGACGATTTTTAACTCATTTGTTCCTGTCAACCATGACAATTTTCATGCGCAAATTGCTTGGAGGTGAATAGCACTTGCTACTCCGAGTTTCAGCAGCTAATCAGAGCGTGCCAACAATGCTATCCACTGTTTTAGTGTACACAAGTTAACCAGTATTGGAATACATACCGGTGTGTATAATATTGAGAATAATATATTGAGTGTCTTTACGCTGTCTTTTCTTCTTCTTCTCAGCGCCAAGGCCGGTCAGACACATTTGCCACAGAATTTGATTTAGAAGCAGAGGAATATGTTCCTCTTCCTAAAGGTGATGTGCATAAGAAGAAAGAAATTGTTCAAGATGTAACACTTCATGATCTGGACGTGGCAAATGCAAGACCACAGGTGAGTTCGAGATGAAAAAATCATTGCTTCTTGTTGGATCATTTGGGAATATACATGTACATGTATTGTTAGTGTCGCTATGTTTAACTTGATGTAAAAACGTAAGTAAGTTCATTCTACAGTTTTGGTCATGGATGAACTTTCTTCTACAGCTGTAAAGGTACCGTGTTCCAGCTGATATATTGTGTTTTCTTGATTATGTCCAGGAGCTTGTTTTGAAAGCTTGCTTTGTTAACTTCATTGAAATCAAAAGAAAAAAATTGCCAAAAGAGAAGAATGCAAAGAAATATAAACTTTAATTAAACAGGCAAAACAACGGCTGAAAGAATGAAATGTTTCTACAATAATGGCAATTTGGATTTCTTGACCACCTGTCAAGAAATCAAATTTTGATGAACTGTAATCCACTTCCATCCTTGTAATCCTGCACTTTATTGCCAAACTACTGCTTCTGTTTTGCTCTATGGAATCTTTTTATCCAATTCAGTTGTATGTTTTGGTGGTATTTGGAGATATAACATGAAACTGAGCTAAGCAAAATTTTGTTATTTCCACGGAACAGTATCCCTTGAATGTGTTCACCAGCGGTTTAATTCTGACTAGTATGATGAAAAGCAGTTCCATCCTTGGACGAAATGGTGCATTTTCATGCATACAGTATTTGCATCCATGGTTGAAATTTTGTTCCAGTGATGATGTCTGGGATAAAATTGTCTCGGCGTGAACTCCTCCTACTTGGGATAAAACCTGTATCCTGGATAGAAACACATCCTGGGTGCTGATTTAAGCTGCTGAATTAATTTTTCCTTGCACAGACATGTGGCAAATGTTACACAATAGACATTTTTTTCTGACAGTAGCACTTTTCACAACAAAACATTTTATGCCAAAAGTTAAATGAGAAAATTGCTTTGTTTACTGGACATTTCCCACAGTTTTTCTTTGTTACAATCATTGCAGTTCTTGCTGGAGTAGAATACACTATTTCAAAAATTGGACAAAAGGTCACGAAACGTGGAAGGAAATGAAATCTGATGAGAAAATTTGCATCAAATTTTGTACCTCAAAAATTGGGCTACAAAACATGCAATAGCCCTTTTTGTGGTTTTAAACCTTTCTCATTTGCATTACAATAAAAGTCAACGTGGTCGTGAGGCAATTTCGGGCAATTTTGTAGTTTCTACCCAAAATTGCCTCATAATCATGTTGAATTTTATTGTGATGCAAACGAGAAAGGTTAATCGTAGAAAGGGCTATTGTCTGGCATTGCAGTATTTTTTTCATTGATTGTATAATGTACCTGCAGATGTAATCAAAGGCTTCTATGAACCAACAACAATCCTCAGACCCTACTCTCTCCTAGGCATTTTGCTTCACCGATTTCCCCCCCTCCCCTGCGTCCAACTCCTCACCCTCCTTCCTCCAACGCCGTCCCCATGAGTAAGACATTGCGGGCTCAATGTTTATTTCAATGCATATTTTTCCTCATATGTTATTACTTGTTCAACTCTTCTCATATTCATGAGTTCAAAATAAATATTGTTAAATTGTTTTATTACAGGGAGGTCAAGACATTCTTTCCATGATGGGACAGCTAATGAAGCCAAAAAAGACAGAAATAACAGGTGATGCTTGTGTACATCAAGGGTGACCAAGACACTGTAAGATGGCCATAAGGAAAAGTTCATTACAACTGTGCCATATCTTGTGCATTTTCTTGTTGCGCCGTTCAACAACATGCAAACATTGGACCCCTGAAAACACAAACTGACAAAATGGATTGAAATCCACCAATCAGAACCCACAAACATGACCATGTGACCATTTTGCATAAAGCATCATTGTTTCCAGAGACGTCTGCTATGATATTTGCGGCAGTGAAAAACAAAACTATTGGCTGAGTTTTAAACATAAGAGTTCGCGTGTTATCGAAAAGTGCTGTGCCGTGCCGAAAATCAAAATATTTTTTTTCCTTTCAGACAAGCTAAGAAAAGAAATAAATAAGGTGAGTTACAGAAAAGTACAGTCAAACCCCTTTAATGCAGACACTTTAATAAGGGACCATGGAAACTGTCCGTATTAAGCGGGTTCACATTGAATAACGTAATTTTAGCCTAAGCTTACATGTATAAATCCTGTAGTAAATTATCACATCTAACCCCCCTAAGACACTGAATAATTATGATTAGACAAAAGTTTGTAGTTCTTCTTTGAATCAAACTTATAGTACATGTTTAGCATTCTGATGTGGTGTGTTTGAGAAAATTTTAATGCTTAGAATTAGCCAAATTGTTTGTATTAACGAGGTTAATTTTGTATGGGATTGTCTGGACGGAAAACGCTGTTTGTTGTCCATATTAATTTTATTTTACGGGTGTCAGTATTCAGCGCGGGGGGGTGGGGGGTACTCCCTGTAATGGGCTATACGGGTATGCTCCGCCCAAAAGGGGTACCCTTTTTAGACTGGAGGTTTATAAAAGGGTTGGGATTTTTGGGATTTCACGAGATGAAATATAAACTGCCATTTAGGTCGCACATAACGGCTTAATCGTCTATTAATAAAAGTATTTGTATACTGAAGTGAAAACCATTCATTGCTTAAATGTTAGTCAAAACGCTTCTTTTGTTTTTCCTTTGTCATTACAACATGTATCAGGGATGTAAGTCAGGGATGTAAATCAACTACATGTATGTATATGAAAGGGTTACCTTTTCTGTCAAAAACTATATATAAAAGGGTAAGGGTTTGGACCTCGGGGTGGAGCATCCCCGTACAAAACTTTGTTGAGTACCCCCGGGCATTATGTGAACACTACACCATTTCTGACATTACAATGTACATTATTTCTGTTGTTTACTTGTTATTTATGTACATGGTGGAGTTATTGATGTACATGTAGTCTTGTTGTTAAGGAATATATGTACGTATTGACTGATATGGTGCATTAGATACTTATTGACTGATGTGGTACTTCAATATGGTACTAACTTACATTATGTATTGACTGACATGGTACTTATTGACTGATATGTTATCTGTACCAACATTGCAATGACTGATTGAATACAAGTCATGTACATGTGCTTAATATATTCCTCAGGTGGTTAATAAATACATTGATCAAGGAGTGGCTGAGCTTGTCCCTGGGGTATTGTTTGTTGATGAGGTAACACTATTGCATTGCATTGCTACACTTTGTGATCAGCTAAAAAATCTCGCACCACTTTCTCAACTAGTTGTACTGTAAGTACAGTAAATACTAAAACCAAAACTAATAATGACTTGCCTGTACTGGTTTTCTCACCCTTGGCGGCAGCTACCTGTAGTTGTTTCGAGTGTGATGATTGGCCAGAATAATTGCTTTGCTTTTGGTTTTATGGCACGCCATTGAAAACTACTCATGCTTCTGTTATTGTATGCTGAGTTGGAATTCCACCAAGATAATGCATTGCCAAACATTCCCCTTGCAGTGCTCATGCAATTTCACTGAAAAAATAACGCATGGCTAAAAACGAAATGACTTTTTAAAAGGCATATTTAAACAATAAAGACCATAATGTTTGAAGCAGTGGGCAACTCACTAACATACAGTATGTACTATGCAAAAGTGTTTCTGGATTACTGCATCTAAAGCTTTTTTGGGAGAATACGAAATCGGATTTGTGATCTCAGATCATTTGGGTTCTTCTTGACCAAAAAAAACGAAAAATCTGAAAACGGCTAATTTTACGTGAAAAATAAAACTCGCTTATTTTTTTCTCTCTGCTTCAACTTATAATTATTTTTCAAAATATGCAGTTAAACCTCCATGTGTGGCCACCTCTCCTAAGTGACCACTTTTTTAAATTACCAAATTTCTTTCATTCAAATTACTATTGTCCAAACCTCTCCTAAGCGATCGCGATCACTTTCAACGCTGGTGATTTGAATTTTTCTGTTGTTTTTTACCTCTGGTAAGCGACCACTCGCCCATATTTCAATGTCATTGCAGACGCAACTTGAATCATGTGTCACAGTGCTAGTCTAAAAAAACGAACATTTTTTCCTTTGCATCAAAACTTCAATATGATACAATATTTTGCGTTGATGGGTGCTTTGGACATTAAAATTGCTATTTAACAATTAGATCATGAGCTCGAGATTTTTATCGCGTGATAGTTGATGAAGGTGAAGCCCGAATCAACTATCGCTCGATAGAAATCAAAAGCGAATAATCTAATTGTTTTTAATTAGTATAAATTTACTACAGTGTAGATGTTCAAAACTTAACAACAAATACTCTTCACATACACTTCGAAAACGCGAAGAAGCGGCCGCCATTAGGCTACTCACACTACTCACTTTCTACAACAGAATAGATAGTGAGTAGTGTAGCCAATAAGACAACAGCATTTGTGATAGAACGATAGTAGATTTATACTAAAGCTTCATATGATTCAGAGACAGGTTCATATGATTCAAAGTAAAGACCCCCCGCTGTGGTCTGTCTTCTTGTAAGCGACCACCTCCCGTAAGCGACGACCTTGGCTTTGCAGTTTGGGTGGATGTTACGGGAGGTTTACCTGTATTTGTAACAGTATGCAATAACATCTTGACTGACTTGACCATAATATAAAATCGTAAAGGGAACAAAATAGCGGACAGAACGAGTAAAGTTGCACGGCGATCGCTTGTCAGATACACTTTTTTCGAAGCCATTCTCCCAAAAATACTTAGATCACGAATCTAAAAAATCCGGATCTAATAGCCCTTTTCACGGTTAACCTTTTTTCATTTGCATCACAATAAAATTCAACATGATTGAGAGGCAATTTCGGGCAGAAACTACAAAATTGCCCGAAATTGCCTCGCAACCACGTTCACTTTTATTGAAATGCAAATGAGAAAGGCTAACCGTGAAAAGGGCTATTAGCTCTAAATAGGAACCTAGGAAAATGGATGTTAAAACATTATTTATTTTTTTTTTTTCTGTAGGTTCATATGTTGGATATCGAGTGTTTCACGTACTTACACCGTGCTTTGGAGTCCACTATTTCTCCTATTGTTATATTCGCCACAAACCGAGGAAATTGTACAATTAGGTAAGAAACCTTGTTTTGTGTTAAAATTTTTATTTTATAGAATTAATGGTCAAATTGTGTTATGGGCATTGTAGTGAGACGCTTTTTCCATCCTTGGTGCCGGTTGCGCATTTTTACTTGAAGTTGTGATTGGTTTAATGCATTAATTGCACCGTGATGACCAGCATTAGATATAATGTACATGTAATATTCACTTACACCGCCTAATCGTTCGTATGCCTCAATAGTGATGTACGCTCAATATTCCTGACATGAATTTCAGTGACATTTTTCGTTATTCTTGGTTTGCAACCACGTGACAAGGCGGCCATGTTGGTGGTCAATACAATACAATTTTTTTTCGCAGAATTTGCATAAAAATAGAATTTAGTTCCCAGCGGAGAGAAACGGTTTTGTTCTTGACCACCAACATGGCCGCCGTGACGTCACGTGCAAACCAGCAATAATTGAAAAATTTACAGTCTGTATCTTGAATAAAGTGTTAAAAGGAAAGTCTAAAATCTGTCACCTCAGCTGGTGTCTTGGCTGTAAGAGGGCCTACACTAAGAGCCGTTCTATTCAATTTGGTTTAAATTTTACTATAAATTATATTAATAATAATTATATAATCTGCTTTATTGCATTCTCTTTCTGAGAACCAGTGTTTCAATTTTGTGTCACGCAAAATTTTCTCAATAAGGTGCCCGAGGTGTTGTAAGTGGATGTTATCTAATGCTAATATTGCATTTGTCGTGATTGTGTTGATTATAATTTAAGGTGGCTCGATATAGTTTTTTTTGGCGCGCGCAGATTGGGTTCTAATTTACCCGCGGGACTTTTAAAAATTTGAGTCATGCAAAAAGATAAACAAACATGGCCGCAACACTCCTTTCGCAATTTTATTTTTGCGCCGGCCTGGTTGACTGTGTTTTTTCGCGTGTATGCAAGCTAGGTTTACATTCTTCTTTCTTTGGTGGTAATGTGATTTACCGAGAAAAAGAAAACAGGGCGGTTAAAGTTCCCTGACAAGAATGCAGTGAAGAATGGTTTCGCGATCGACAACTCAGCCCCGCATCGACGCAATTTTCCTCTGAATACGAGAAAGTTTATTTTGGGCTGTTTTTAGGGGCAGTGTATTTTCTTAATCTAAACTCTATTAAAAGAGTAATGCAGAATGTGTTGGGAAAGACAGTTCATCTTCTAATAAGAACAAACAGCAATAGAGCGTGTGCGCGTGGAAGTTCCCACCCACTGCATGACATTTGTGGTCGATTCTCGTCATCAATTAGATAAGAAAATGCACAAAAAAGGGTTATCCAGCTACGAACCACCAGAGGAAATAAAAAGCAAAAAGGAAGCAGACGTTGTATGGCTTTTAATGAAGCAGCAAATCAGAAATACTCAAAGGAGAAAATTAGGAAATCTTCGATCTGGCGTTCAAGAAAAGACAACAACACGGCTACAGTGATTATCAATTTGTAGTTTTTGACACGGAGACAACTTCTTTAGATAAAATAGCAGCTATAACTAAACAGGTAAACACTTACAATTACTATGTGCATTTTCCCAAAATGCAATATCAGCTACTACGCTTCTCAGTCGATTTATCAAACTGTCAGTGGAATCGATAAATGGCCAGAAAACTTTGCTCAAAGAAAACGTTCCAGTGCATACTGTTCATCTGAGCGATTTCACCACTTTTCTCTCCAGTAATGCTATCGCAAATTGCCACGGTGTTTTGATCGGCCACAATTCTTTTGTTTTGACACTCCCATATTGCTACGCTGTCTTAGGCTCTCTCCTCCGCAGAGGCTCCTATCAGTTAGGCATGAGTTCAAAGAAACACTTTCATCCATGAAAAATTCTATTCGCCGACAGTCTTCACCTTGTCAAAACACCCGAATCGCTCAATCCGGGAGGAAAGCCCTGTAGAAGCAATCTTCCATCGGTTTTAAAATCTGTTTTTAAAGAAGAGCTTTTTAGCACATGATGCTTTGGAAGATGTCTTTGCTCTCCATCGCGTATTTATTATTATTTCAATCCCTGTCGTTGTAAACAACGGCAATGTAAATCCCGCCTCCTTCGCTTTCGAAGACATGGTATTTTTAGACGAACGCTTCCAGCGTGTGCAATTTCAGGGATTACATCTTTTCTCAGAGTAATAATGGGCTGGTAAAGCAAAGCCTCCTACAAAAAATTGCAGAAAGTGGCCTGTCCTACCAGGACTTACAGCGTCTCTAGAGAGGCTCGCAATTTTGAGCAGAGCGCCGACAGCAGCGATTCCATTCACACCATGAGGAACAAAGCATCCAGCGATTTTAGCCAGAATTGTTAATCATTTCGAAGGCAAGTGATGTACCAGCCATTACTAGACACGATTCATCCAAAAGATAACAGTTTCTATCTCACAAAAAGCTGCACAGTGCGAAAGAGATTTGTCTATAAATGAATAAACAAGAATAACATCCGCAAATCGACCACAAAATCCGCGTGGAGGAGTGGCGTGACAACTGCCACGCATGCGTAATTGCCGATCTTGTCGTGTCAAAATTTTCAGAAATTTGAAACTTTCGAAGTCCACACTTCCGCTTCCGCTCGGTAAATTTTTTTCATTTTTTGCATGTTGACTTCGTTCTATCCAAAGTGCGTTTTACGCGATTTTCAAAAAATTCTGTCAACAGAGAAAAAAATTACAAACGAATTCTAAAAAACGCGTTTTTTCTTTTAAATTTCTGACAGATTTTTTTTAAAGTTGGTACTCGGGTAGAACACAGGGGTCGAAGGCCGTATGCAAAATTTAAACAGAATTCACCGTGGAATTTTAAAGATAATTGAAGATATGTCTGTTTTGAGGCCCTACTTAAAAGCCCAATGGCGTTGCCATGGCAACGCCAACCTCGATACATGTATGGCAAATTAATACTGTAATATTATCTTGATTTCGGGGTAAAATGTGATGACGATCCGCAAAGTATAACTCTAATTGTTTTGCCTCCAAATATACTATACAGGGAAACCAAAATACTATATCGAGCCACCTTAAGCCATTTGAAGGTTGATGGTTAACCCAGTTGATACCTTTGAGCAATTCTTGGGTGCGTTCTTTTGGGAGTAGTATTCCGTTCTCAGAACCGGGAGTAGAATGAACGGAATAGTATTCCGTTCATTCTGAAAACGAAATACATGTAGGTCACCAAAAAACATGAATACCGTCCTTTCCTTGTATTCCTATTCCGGAATAGTCCTAAAAGAACACGCCCTTGGTTTGCACATGACGCTGTTAAAATTAAAAAATCTAAACCATACATCTCCACATAGCTGTTTCTAACATGGTACACCTGTATGTGGACAAAAAGTGTCAGGTTTTAACGGTGCTTTGCTTCCGATTTAAATGTGTCACGCAATTCGTCACGCCATTTCACACAAGCCGCTAAAATAAACAAAATTGCACCAGTTGTAAGTTATTTTTGTATTATAGATGCTTATAAGCCGATTTAATGCAACTGATAGTGAATCCAATCTTTTGTGATGAGATTTTTTGTGCAAATGAGACTTTGAAGTGTTTGCCGCCATGTTGGTGTCCGTAAGTGGGACACCACGATGGCCGCTCCATACCGACATTCTTTCTAAAAATGTCTAATACTCGTTCGCCTATAACTCCAGAACGAAATGCTCTTGCGCTTCAAAACATTGTGGAATCCAAATCTGATTATTAATGCTTCTGAATTTTGATATGACTTACTAGCGCAAACCAAGAATACTCCCAATGTACACACTCATATCATATTGCGGAAAATGATTTAAAAATAAAGGTTTGACTGTACTCACAAGTGCCCACTTCATACAGTGATACCAGCAATTAAATGCTGGCCAGGGGCCCATTTCTCGAAAGTCCCGATGACTTTTCGTGCCTGGAAAGCTATCTTATGCGCGCCATATATTCATTAAAGATTTAAATTGTGTTAGTTTTGAAAGCAAAGCAATAAAAGTCTAAATTGACGAAACAAGTCGGGCTGGTTTTAGGGCTAAAAATACATCACCATTTTATAGATTCTGATTTTAAAATATAGTCCCGGGCCCGAAAAGTTATCGGGACTTTCGCGAAATGGACCCCTGATTGGTGATATGTAGCTCACAAAACAAATTAAGACAAGTCTTTACCCTTACCTTTACAGAGGCACTGAAATAAGTGCGCCCCACGGGATCCCCCTGGATCTGTTAGATCGGCTTATGATCATCCGCACCCTACCCTACTCACAAGATGAAATGGTTCAGATTATCCGTATCCGGGCGCAGACAGAGAACATCCAATCAGACGAAGAGTCGCTGAATGTTTTAGGAGAAATAGGCACAAAAACAACCCTTAGGTGAGATACCTTTTAGCAGATAAGATGTTCAGGGTGGCTGTATAGTTTTATAGCCACACGCGCGCTGATAACACGGGCTATAGTAATTTTGCACGTGCTCGCACGAAATGAAGGTTTTTTCCCCGATATTTTATGACGTCAGCAAAGCAAAAATAACCGCATATTTTCTGGTGTTTCCTTCGGTGACGTTTTCTTAAACTTCGCAAATTTTAAGATACTAACTGTAACACTACCTTTCACATACTCTTTTCAGAAAAATAATCTGTCAGAGAAACTTAGTTAAATTGTTAAATAAATTATGAAATCGCGTGGTATTGGGGAAAACGTCTGATTTCGCAAGATAGCAAAGTTTAAATAAACATTCACCGAAGGAAACTCCAAATATTGAGCGGGGTCGTAGCTGTCCAAACGATGTCTGTGATTGGCGAACGATACAATTGATATATCACTTGAACAATGCCCCTATCCCTAATCCCTATCCCAGCGGGACAAATCTGTTGTTTTCTTAGCGAATCAAAGATATCGTTTGGACAAGTGCAGGACTTCCCCAAATATTAAAGAACTAAGGTCAATAGGCCATTTCCGAGTTACGTTACGCCTCGTTGTCAAAGCGAGGCTAGGTGCACAACCTTTCATATGGAAATGAGTTTTTATTCAACTGCAAATAAAACTCATTTCCATATGAAAGGTTGTGCACCTAGCCTCGCTTTGACAACGAGGCATAAGGTAACTCGGAAATGGCCTATTCTTGCACATTCTTTAGATACTCGGTTGCCATAGCAATGACCTCTTCCAAAAAAGTGACAACTGACAATTAAGTATAAATATGTTGGCATCCTTACTAGTAAATCTCGTAAACCAAAATTCCAAGACAAGAAAATTAGGCTTTATTTTGTAATACATGATAGTGAGTGCACGTGCTTTTGTTAAAACTCAGTCAAGACAGATATTGTTTAAAATTAAAGATACCTTCGCCTCGTGTTAATCTAAAGAATTCACTAGATGCAAGCTAGAATCGTAGTTGAATAGAGAGGGCGCATCCTTAACTCACAAAATGATGAAAAACTGGCGCCGCTCACGCGGTTTTATGACCGCCTTCTGTTCATGCATCACTGAGTTTGCAAATTATCACGTGAATTTTGAACGTTTTATTTGGATTTTACCTTCTCGTAGGTGGTAGAATTGTCGATCTTTTAGCTGTTTGTTTGAAATCCTGTCACAATTAAAAATATATGTTTTTACATTACTTTTTTTTAAAAAAGGCTTTTCTTTGATTGACATCCACGAAGTCCAAAACTTAAGGCGGTGGGTCACGTTTTATTGGTAACCGCTGTAAACAAAGATTAAAATCAAATGTATTTTGTTTTGTTGTTTGTTAGATATGCTGTTCAGTTGCTTACGCCCTCTAATCTCCTTGCACGTATTAACGGTGAGTACAAGCACATGTCTCATGCAATGCTTGATGATAATGCTACTAATGTATGTTATATATTTTTTTTACATCCATTTATGTAGAAGATAATGTTTATTATATTAATGACAGTAATTAAGAAGTTTATGGTAATTTTCCGACAATTTTCGAAGATTTTCGAAAACTGTCCGATTATTGACTAATCTCTGAATACTCTCCGAAGGTTGTGGGAACGTTTCCGATCATTTTCCGAAATTATTCGAAGATATTCGACGAAGATCCGAAGATTATATTCACTCTTGCAGTGAAGATAAAATTGATATCTTCACATGTGCCAAGATATGATTTTTCCGCAGTGGAAGAAATCCTTGTATTTCACTGAAGTTTATATAATAAGATATAATAATTGATTTGTCTTTTAAACAACTGTTTCGCTTTTCCCGTTTTACAGGCCGCGAGAGTATTAACAGACAGGATGTCGAAGAAATTAACGAGTTATTTTACGATGCCAAGTCTTCAGCAAAACTTCTAGCCGAGCACGAGGACAAATACATGAAATGAGTCCCATTGCTATCAGCTTGTGACAGAGCGGTTTTCAATTGAGTATTGAAAGTAATTGCGCGATTGCTGTGGTTTTGCATTGTTACGCTTTGTGATTGGCTAAATCTTGCCCCAATTTCTCAACCAATCAGACGCAAAACCAAATCTAATCGTGACTTGTTCGCACGGGTAGTCCTGCACTTGTCCAAACGATGTCTGTGATTCGCTAAGAAAACAATAGATTTGTCCCGCTGGGATAGGGATTACGGATGGGCGTTGTTCAAGTGATATATCAATTGTATCGTTCGCCAATCACAGACATCGTTTGGACAGCTACGACCCCGCTCGTTCGCACGCTTTTTCCCGCGCTTGTTGCCGGCATAGTTAATAAAGCGCAATGGAAATGTCTTTGTTGTCGTTTCTAGGCCTTGACCGTGCACCGCAAACACAATAGATGTTGAACCCGAGAGCTGTTCGCATGCTTGTTTAACTTTGTTTGCGCAACTGACCAATTGTCATAGCGTGTGATCGAAAAACAAAAGATGTGCACGGTCAAGTACAGTTCAACATAAATTGTAGCTCCTTTGTTATCGCCATTGAAGTCTACAGGTTTCATAACCAGTCCCTCGATTAACTATGGCGCCGGCAACATGTATTTGCTTCGAGTTCTGATTGGTTCATTGGATTCTCTGCGTCTGTTGTGATTGGCCACAGTAATTACTTCAATTGGTTTTGGTTTTACGACACTCAAATGAAAACCGCTCTAATACGGGAATTTAGACACGTGAGTGCACGATCTTACAGTTAAACTGGCCCTGCACGTGGAGCACCGTATTTTCCCCACTTGTGTATGCATGCATATCTTTTCGCTTATCGTCCAGCAATTCCCAAGAGAAAGCAAGATATGCTCTCGGTCTGAAAAGACATGTGTATTGTGAAGTGGAAGGCTCCTCGTAATGTTATATTTTAGATAGGTGTTGAACAACGTTCGTTATCAAGTGTGATATTTAAACTGTTACAGTGCCCGCTCTTTTGTATGTTATGGATAGCGCATTTGTAATAAATCACTCCGGTTTACCGTTACCAGTCTTTTAGGGTGACAGTGTCCTGGTTGGTATATGGTGTTTTCATGATTATAACCAGCCCCTAAGGCGAATGCCATTTTGTCCAATATGATAACTAAAACTCTGCCCCCATGTATCACATACCATTTGAAAGCTATTCATCAGGGTATTTCATGAATCATATCAGCATTTATGAAGGAAGTTATGGCTTCTATAGAAATGAGTTTAAAACACAAAAACAAAAACCTTAAATAATGTCGTAAAATTTTTGTTACAGTATGTATACCCCTAAACTATAGCTTATTTTGCAGCTCTCGGTGCATAGATTAATGTGGCACATGTCTTAGACTATGGATGTACTCAGAAAAAAAATTCCAAAAGTTATAGCGGTGGACAACCACATCAAAAATAGAAAGGGGCACAATTTCATGTTTTCAATGAGCAAATCTTTACAAGACAATTTTGGTGGCAAAAATTCATACAAATCTAGCAAATATTGGCCATTTTACAAGTTGACGAAAGTGTGGAAATCCAACCTTAATAGAGACCTGAAGATAAGATTTTTCAGAGCTTCAGTAGAAACTGTTCTACTGTATAAGAAAGGAAATATTAACTAAGGAGACAAAATTTTCTACACTGGCTCCTTGTAGATAAACATTTATTCTGCGCGCAGACGTCTGCTAAAATCTGCGCGCATGATAACAAACTGACCTTCAGGAGAAAAAAAATGCAACAACGATCACGTATACTTCCGGTATTTATTAAGATTATTTCAGTGAATTAATCTCATTTCTAAGGCTGATAGAGTATTCCCCTCCATGAAGCTATTGACCTGGGGTACCCATCATCGACCTGTCTGGTTGTGTGGTTAAAGCGATAGAAGAGGTTTTCTTTGAAGAAAAACACGTCATCACTGCCTGTAGTGAACACCGTATCGAGGTTATGTGGGACGCCTTTCCAAAATGAGGCTATCTGCCGTGGGTAGCCTGGGTCTACTGTCTGGGTGGTGTCGTTGAAACGAAAGTAGAGTGAGTCTTTGAAGAAATAGGTGATGCCGTTGGTGTACCTAAAAAAGAACAATGAATACAACAAAACAGTCAAACTTAGTCAATACGGACACGAGAGACAGACCCAAGTGCCCCCCCCCCCCCCCCCCCCCTATTAGGGAAATGGTCAAAACTTTTGTACCCAGACAGGACCCACCATTTTACAAAATGACTGGTGGTCTCTTTATTTACTCCCCTACCCCACCTTAAAAGATTGTGTCTTGTCTGTGCTGTTTATTAGCAATGCAAGCTTCATGCAACCAGAATATTAAAGCATCAGTCTCCAAATTTTAGGCCAATACATTTAGCTCATCAGATTGGTGGTATCTGGTGTAACTCCCCTACCCCTACACAAGGCGGGTCCTCGTCGAGTATACTTTAGGTATGATGACCACTTCCCTTATAGAAGTAGGGATTGCTGGATTTGGGACCGAAAAAACTGTCCGTAGTAGAGAGTCGTTCGTACTAAATACCTACGAAATCAACGAATGTTTTTCATTCAACTAATTTGTTCTTGTTGTTCACCTCACCATGTTACCACCAAAACCGTAGCTCCACGCACAACCCACAATTCCGAGAGGCAAGCGCTCGAAACGTCCGCTTTTGAATCTCTTTCCGGCGGTTTTATCAACTCAGGTGACAACGTGTTGGCCCGCTGCATTTGATTGGGTAAAAAATAACTCGTATTCAATGGTTAACGTGCACTTGTTTTATGAGGTCGATTTTACCTGAAGACTGCGTTCACATTACTGGGCACTCCTTTCCAAAACGAACTTATCTCGCGTGGGTAACCATCTTGCACTTTTTCTTTGCCACTATCGTACTTAAAGTAGAGATTTGCTTTGAAGAAGTAAGAATATCCATCACTCCAAACAAACGCTCCGTCTATATCTGCCGGAACTCCCACCCAGGCTGCCAGAGAGCGCGGATATCCAACATCAACTTGGTTCAACCGCTCGTTGTAGGACCAGTAGCTGTCGCCTTTGAAGAAGAAGGTGAAGCCGTTCAGATGTCTGGAAAGAATGACATACATAATGAGGAGATTTGATCACGGATGAGAAGAACGGGAAGAGGGTACAAACCTAATCTTACCTACTTTAGTCAACTTTACTCATCTAATACCTATATACCTTCTTATGAACGCGCATACATACCTGCCTAACACCTATCTATACAACCCCCATCCATCCAGCCAACCAACTAAACGATCAACCAGCCAAGCCAGGGGCGGATTCAGGATTTTTCGAAGGGGGGTAGATGGCATCCCGGCAAAAGTTCTGAAAATCGGAGCTAAAGAACTTTCCAAACCACTTACCACTCTCTTTAATTCATGCATTCATAACAGCGTATGGCCAAGTGAATGGAAGCGCGGGGACTGGACTCCGGTTTACAAAAAGGGTGACAAGTATTCTAAAGAAAACTACAGGCCCATAACTGTCCTCCCATGTGTGAATAAAGTATTCGAGCAATTAGTAAGCAAGCAAGTAACTACTGGTTTTGACAGCCGCATGTATGAAAACTCATCTGCCTATCGGAGAACATACAGCTGCGAAACAACTCTGATTAACTTAGTGGAGGGATGGAGAAAGGCGAGGGACAACAGATTGGCTGTAAGCATCCTATCAACTGACATGTCAAAGGCTTTTGACTCATTGTATCCACCTTTACTGCTCAGCAAGCTCAGAGCATATGGTTTCCAGGACAGCGCATTACATCTTTTAAATAGCTATCTGTGTGATAGGAAAAACCGTGTGAAAATTGGTAGTCATGCAAGCTCATGTAGGCTGGTCAACCGAGGCTGTCCACAGGGCTCCGCCCTAGGCCCATTGCTATGGAACATTTTCCAAAACGATCTGTCTTACTGCATAACGAAGAACATATCAATGTATGCAGACGACCACCAAATCTACCACACCGGACGTGACCAGTCTATCGTTACATCCAAGCTTAGGGATAGTGCGAATATAGCTACCAAGTGGTACGATTCTAATTTTCTGGCGGGGAACCTCAAGAAATATCAAACTATGAACATTGGTTACAGTCGGGATGAAAACAGTGCGGCACGTGCAATCTATGTAAACAATGAGGAAATCAAAGCAGCAGAAACTCTTAACCTTTTAGGTGTTACAATAGATTCCAAACTTAACTTTACTGATCACATAAGCTTAATTTGCAATAAGGCAAGTCAAAGGATCGGCGTTCTCATGAGACTTAGAAACTTAATTCCAACAAAGGCAAAGCTAGTACTATTTAAATCAGCAGTTCTGCCGTATCTTACATATTGCCACTTAGTCTGGCATTTTTGTAGATCCAGTGACTCGCGAAAACTAGAAAGATTGCAAGAAAGAGGACTAAGGGCGGTGTATAGGGACAAGCATGCAAGTTATACTCAACTACTTGAGAGGGCCGAGTTGCCAACGCTGATGAACAGGCGCTTGCAGGATATCTGCATCCTTATGTACAAAGTTAAGCATAAATTATGCCCCACTAATATTTGTAATATTTTTAATAACCACACTTCTTCCTACAACTTAAGGCAATCAGATTTCTCAATTCCTAGGTACAATACAATAACGCATGGTAAACACTCTTTAAGCTATCTAGGCCCAAGGTTATGGGGAAAATTATCTACAGCTGATAGATCAGCAAAAACGTTGAATGCTTTTAAAAACAAGATTCGTAAATACGACATAACTCTGTTAATGGATGATGGTTGCAAGGATTGTACCCTCTGCTCATCATAACAATACAATTTTATCATTTTCTTTTTTTTTAAATTTTAGCTTTTATTATCAATTAATAGATTGTTAGCTTTATATAAATTTTAAATATTAAATATATTTTAGGTTTTAGATTAATATTAGATATTTTATACTTTTTTTAATATTTTTGTGTGTCCCCAAATTAGTATGGGTTTACCCAGGCTATAAGGTCTTTTGACACTTAAATAAAGTTAAAAAAAAAAAAAAAAAAAAAAGTCCTTTGGCTAAGTTTTTAGGCTTCTATTTTCTTAACAATGAGATGTAATCAGATTGGTTCTTTTATTTTCTTTAATATTGTTCCATTTTTTATTTTTTTTATTTTTAACTCTCTAAAGAGGGACCCAATCCAACCCCCTGTATCCGCCCCTGCAAGCAACCAACCAATCCACCTGCCTGCCTGCCTGCCTGCCTGTCTGCCCGTCTGGCTGCTTACCTACATATAACCAGGTTTCTACTTTTAAATTCCTCACTCGTCCTTTCTAGATGAAGGCATCTTATTTTACACACCGCATTGAATTACAAAGCTACTTTCCTTTCCGTAAGATTGCATCTCTGTAAAAAAGGTTATTTAGTAATGTACGATACAGTACAGTGCTTGATAATACCAATAGATACTCGAATTCACTTACGTACCTAAACACGGTATAGCCTGAAATCTTAGGGGTATCGCTCCACCACTTGGTTACAGACTTGGGATAGCTAGAAGTGATACCTATTGAGTCAGAACTGTGTAAGAAGAACCAGGTTTGTGTATCCTTGAAAACATACACGCCTCCATTATACCATGGCAAAGCGCCTTCAATGTCTCTTGGGATCCCTTTCCAGTAGGAACTCAGAGGTCGTGGGTATCCAGGGTCCACACTTTGGGTCCATGGGTTGAACCTGTAGTACTGTGTTCCCTTGAAGAAGTACGTGTAACCGTTTGAGTAGCTAGGTAAAAACAAAGAAGAAAAGTGAGGAAAACGTTTCAGATGGCTTCCTTTAGTTTTGCCAAAAGCGCCTGCGCCATCAGAAACGGAGAAAGGGTATGACCCTTTAGCACACCAGCATGGATCGCGAAGAACATCGTTTCGCTGTCTGGGGACATGACTTTGCGCGAGCGTGGGCATAACTCGCTGTGATGGCCACGACTCTCTTCTCTGGAATCCCGTACACCCGCAGGAACCCTCAATCAATAAATAAACAAATAGATGTTTTGTGTATTAGTAAGAAAACCTCAGTTTTTAATACGCTTTAACCATCGTTTCGCAGTAAGTAGATAAGTGAACAATATTGATTAGCCTTCTACCCTATGTTCATGTCTGTCTGGATCGTAGAAGAAAGGCTACTGGATTGAATAGGAATAAAGTATATTACTAGCAGTAATCACAGATTATGGAGACGCGTTCGAAGAAATTTCCGGCGGAAATGAGCCCCAGAAAAAAACCAATAGGGGCGGCCATTTGGAAGAATCTCAAATTTTACTGCACATAAACCACAGGACAACCAACACGAAATTAGAATTGCGTTCTTCGAACGCGATAAGCTTGGCTAGATGATAACGCACCATTTTAATGGGTTTCAAAAGTAACTGTCGACACAAAATGAGGAAACATATATTGCATACACGTAACCTCGTCCCCAGTCCCTTCCTCACTTTTAAAATGGCAGGCACAGAAACCCGTTGAAAAGCCTGCCAAAATACTCCAAAAATCCTGCGCATTTTGCCCCGTAAAATATGATGAAATGTCTTCGTTTCCTTTAAACACAATTTCAGGTTGCCAGAAAATAAACACGGTTACTATACCAGTCGCTGGAAATAACCACCAAAAACGACATTTTTCATGGTGTGTCACGTGACAAATTACTCCACGATTCTTGAAATGTTTTGACAGCGGAGAAGGACCTGGAAACGAGGTTGACATACAAGGCCTTACCTGATGACGTCATCAATGGTATCTGGCATGCCGACCCAGAAGTCACTTATCAACCGTGGATAACCCGAGACAACACTCCGCGACGAGTCGTTAAACCGGTAATACTGGTTTCCCTTAAAGAAGTACGTTATCCCATTAAGGTACCGAAAGACGCCGTTAATTGAAGACGGGACACCTTTCCAGTGGTCAGCGATTGGTCGCGGGTAGTCTGGGTCTATACTGTGACTCGTCTCGTTGTAGCGGTAGTAGTTTGATCCCAGGAAGAGATAGACGAGCCCGTTTGACCAGCGAAATGCAGCGTCAATTCTACAGGGCCCTTAAACGTTTGTAAAAAAAAAAAGAATACGTAAACAAATCTTGACATTAAATTAGGTTTCTTTTCCTTAAAAATCCGCAATATATTTGCGCAGGATCCCCTCCTGACCATGGGGTGGTTGGGGATCAGACTAGCTCAGACAAAGAAGATAATAACAAATAATTTGTCGTAGTTTCACGGGAAAATCCATGAACTGCGAATCAGTCGCCAGCTAAGTTGCAGCCGGCGCGAAAGAACTAAAACTGACCTAAAAAAAACCTGGAACAAAGATTCATCTGTTTATTCGAGGACATTTCAGATTGAAAAAAAAAAGGCTACCTTTGTAAACTGTGCCTAGTAAATTTATATTCGTCTTTGTCTTGCGATTATTGCCAAGCGCGATTCTCTAATTAAAATTTGCTGTATGAGCCTTTCTCAGTTACATAAAGCGTTAAAATATGATGTAAATAAATAACAATGAAAATTGTTCCCCACTCAAAAATATTTTTGTAGCAGCCAGTTTATCCTTATGTTATGAAATGATTCCTGCAGACTCTTTCGCGTGCAGTTGTTGAGGTTTGTTATTGTAAAAAACAAATATGCCGCATTTTTCCAATGTCTGTTCATCTCTTATTTACCATAGAAATGACGCCATAAAATGTTGAAAACTTGGCAGTGAAACCACTCGCCTCTGACGGCTCGTGGCTCTACTTGAGCTTAGAACATTTTAAGACGTCATTTCTATGGTAAATAAGAGTAGAGACACTAGAAATATGCGATCAATTTGCCTAAATTTGTTAAACTTACTGTAGATATTTTTCATTAGAGTAGGTTTATACTGCTGGACGTCCCGCTCCATTTTTTCAATCTGCCCTGGAGTGAACTCCCACATGCAAGCATCTTCTATGTCTAAACAAAACGCAAAAGAAAATGAAACAATCAATCAGTTCGCCAATGACTAATAAAAAAATAGTAATGCAATGCAACTGAACTAATAATATATTTGAAAAAAATTCCATCGGAAGAGGCCCAAGTATGGGAGACGTTCTCTTAAATTATTTTCTCTTGCTGTTGATTGAATGCTTCCAAAGTTATAAAGTCACTTTCCGCCGCCCCCCCCCCCCCCCCCCCCCCCCCCCCACCCCTTCGTCATGCGACACTGTACTTACATCCCATGTAATTGTGGATAGGATCCACTCCACTATGAGCTTTACAAGTGTCCACAGATTGGTTAGTGCAAATGTACGTGTAGTCAGAGCAGCGAGGTGTGTCCGCAACGTCATCATCAGCGCTATAACATCCACCCTACAAAAACATCCGGATTTGAAATAGCAGTAACCTGGTAAGAAGCGGAACTGCGCATGGGTAGCATTGGTGGAAAGCATAGCACTCTTGACTGTGCCATTACCCACAGTCTTTTATTTTTACTATTATGACTGAAACAAACTGATCAATCAGTAACTGATTTTCCCGCAAGCCAAGGAAATATAAAATTTGTTGTTTTTATTTAATTGATTCTCACCACAAGCAAACGCATTATATACATACCTCACAGACGTCGTAAAGACCAAAGAAATGACCGATCTGTCAGAGTAAACATGAACAAAAACAGAAGTCATTTTGTAACAATTAACTTTTTTTAACCATCAACTATTTCTTTCTGATTGCGCCACGCGAAAAAGGTATAATACTCGATCTTGGTTGTTAAACTTGTTTTTCAAAACGTTTTTCGTTTGACTTTTAAGTAATGCTCCACATAAGAACTACGGTAAACTTCATTGTTCTGCGGCATTGGCTCTTTCTCTTTCTTTGGTTTCAAGAATTGAGGAGGGGCTGATGGTTGATAATTATATTTCAGTATAAAAATAAAGAAAACCCATTTACGTCAAATAAATGTTAGGAAATGTTCCTGGATTGATCAGAATAGCAGAAGGCAATAGCTAATAATTTTGCTCAAAGTCAATCTCGATCCCAGAGCAGTTGTTCTTTTTTTGGCCGCGCGACAAAAGAGAAGAGCTCTGGGCTCGAGAATGTCAAATTTTATGCCATGGTTTCTAAATATTTCGTACGTAAGATTTATCATAGCCTGATCAGGAAAGTATTCACTATTTCTGCAACATTTGCAACGCCTGATGTCCAAGCTGGAACCAACTTAAACGGCCAATGCTACGCGAATGAAAGATAAATACAAAGTTCGTCTGATCACGTGACCTCGCATTTGCCAGTGACCGCCGACGCGAGCAGTAGCTGTCAAGACACCCCTTTTCAAGGCCTGTAGTCTGTCAGTCGCCTTTTGTCAGGATTTGTAATGTCAACAAAACTTCTCTTGCAACGAGCAGATACATGCTTCCTTCCCCCTTCCGAGTATAGTTGAATCCCGATAACTTAAACCCTCGAAACTCGAACCTCGCGCTAACTCGACCAAAATCGATTTTATAATCGATCAAAATCCGGCGCCCACGCGTCTACTCTAGTCCCAGTCTATCGCTGTTTTTTAGAGTGATTGTTTACATTACCCAAGAGAAAAATTATTTTCTTTTGCATTACCTCATGCACTGCATTACGCCCGAGGTTGTAAGACAGCATACTTCCACCGGGGAGTGTCCCAAAGTGAATCGCCGCTCCATGTATTACATTTGACTCGTGATCACGCCACGGAAACGTGTAATCACCGATTACAAGAGGATCGCGAAACTGACACGTGTACATGTTCAGTGTTGTTGCCGGGGAGATGGCGAGCGCAGGTCTGATGCGGAACCTGCTGTATCTACAGTTGTTAAACCAGACATCGTTTCTTGTTCTGTCAACTGAATGCTAAAATATCCAAAAGGAAGTTAGTATTTCATGCGTTGTTAAGTTCTGGCTATGCACCACTATAAGAGCCGAGTTACTTTGGATAGCCGTAAATCTGATATTCTATTAAGCCCCTTATCTAATAAGCCTCCCTTTCTCCCCGGGCATCAATACCTGCAGTTGAATAAAGAACATGCTTTTTGCAAAAAAATAAATAAATAAAAATAAAGAGGACGGAACACATTGCAAAGGATACAACAACACAAGGAGCGATCTCATTCCCTCATTTGCCCAGCAGACGCTTCCCTAACTTTAACTTAAATTATGATACAATTATATATTAACTAAATTTAGATAATGGCAGAAATCATCAATAAATAATATGTTATTTAGTTTTTATCTTTAAGGTTTTTCTAGTAAGTTTCCAACAATTAGTTATTATACTTGTTAATGTTTATCCTTTATTATAAGTAGACCACTACCTCCCTTTGGAGAGTAACGATAATCAGTATATAGATAGGCTTAGCCTAACAGCGGAGCCCTCTGAACAAATAAATAAATACTGAAAGATTGATGATGATGATGATGATGATGATGATGATGATGATGAGAAACGAGGATGATAAGCTTAATTTAGGTGAAAGGTCGGAAGCACAAGAAAAATTAGAATTAAGATTGATGACCGGGCTATTTTTCAATTTTAGCAATTCTCAAAAACAGTATTACGCGACCGTCTGCACAGTACAATTAGACTTCGTAGTTTTCAAACGGTTAGAACTTTTTTTAGTAAACTTTCAAAACGTTTAGTGAGTTGACAGTGTATTGTCAATATATGAAACTTTTAAAAAACAGTGAAAATGACAACCTTAACTTTGAAGTACTTTGGTTAACTTTTGCAAATTTCTCTCGTTTGACCATGGTGGAGTACATGTTGTTTGTTGATGCGAGACGAACGTCACAAAGTGCGAGTTGTGTTTTCTCTGTTGCATCTAACAGTTTCATATTCAATATGCGTAAGGAAATTACTCAAGAAGACACTGCGAAAGTATTTTATACTCGCGATTAATTCTGCGATACCTTCATGACGGAAACCCGCTAAAACATGTTAAAACGAACATGAAGAAGATAATTTAGACGAATACATACATAGCGCTTATTTAATAAGAAGTGAACAGTGGACAGCGAAGGAAGAAATATAAGCGTGGTAGGAATCCCAATTAATTTCACTTCTTTCGGTTGTTTGCCATTCATTAATTTTTATTTCGTGAAGTTGAAAGAACAGAACAGACAACTGAAACTTTGGGTGCCGCAAAAATTCACCGCCGAGAGAAGATGTAAACAATCCACGCGGTGTCTTGCGAGACGTTTCTTGCGAGTTTGCTTCCGCTAGTGAATGTTTCTCGGGCGAAAATAACCTTAAAGCGATCACTTTTTCATTTAATTTTCTTTTCTGTGTTTCGGATACAGAGGAATAAAAACTGGATATATTTTCGTGTGTCTGATTGCGAGATGTTTTACGAAACAGCTGCGTTATGCGTTACTGGAAAGGTTTCAAATTACTTTCACATTATGCAAATTGCAACATTTTTACCTCAACTGAAAAAATATATTTCAAAGGGCTAAATTTGTTTCTCTCCTCCTAAATTATCACTTCTGTCGTTAACTTTGATTAAATTTATAAGTTTCATTCAAACTTTATTTAACTATCCGAATACCCCCAATCATCAAACCGTGAAATAACGTGCATGCAGATTCCCAAGACAATTATTCTCCAATATGCCTAATACAACGACGCCCAAGTATACGCTCCCACAGCGTCTTATTTCCGAATAAAATACACCTGTTGCGTATCGAAAATTGCCTGAGAAACTTATTTGGAATTTAAAATTGCAAAAAATAGGACACAGACATCTTTGCGCAAGGCGACGCGCTTATGGTGCTTCGATGCTGTCTTCCATGAAAGAAATCAAAACGACTGAATTTGTTGAGCACGTTTTATAAACAATTCTCCAAATTTAGCGAGAACACAAAGAAAAAGTCAATCACAGATTGATATCAACATAAATTCCCATCGAAAAATGTATTTTGTTTTACCTTTAAGTCCCTTGGAATTCGCTTGGAAATTCCGGCTTTAAATCTCCGCTTCTTCAGTTCTGAAACCTGAAGTGACAAACATCCCCTCGCATTGCTCCCACATTGATAGAAACGTATGAAGTTCCTCGAAGCAAGATTTCATCCCTGAAAGCTCTTCTTTTTCCACTATAGCGGCTTCTGAGTACCCCTGTCTTGAGTAGCAAACCGCGAAAAAATACAGGAAAATAACGACTTTAATTTAAACGGTTTTCTCCGCTTAGTAAACACAGGAAAACATCAGTCACCTTTCCTGTTCAACGCGTACGACGGCGGGCGGGCGGGCGGGCGGGCGGGCGGGCGGCGGGCACACGGGCCGACGCGCCCGCGAAACATTCCGCTAGCCATGACCATGAAAAATGACGGGCGTAGGTTCTATGAGTATGGGGCTACGCAGCGGGCCTTCGGCCCGCGAGAGCACTAGCTCCGCTATTACTACAAAACAATTGTACAAAATCATTTTAACCACTCACCGTTTTAAAGCGAAATGGTGTATCTGAGAAAGCCTCTGTTAAAGAAAAAAGGATTTCATTTAATGATCGGCTGCTGTTAGCTATTCAGGCAAGAAAAAGGAAAACAAGACAAAACACTTACTGTTTAATACTCGGATCTGATCCTCCAGCATAACGTCTGTAACATTACCCCTCCCCTGTGAGTCATAGATCACGTGCCATGCAATAGGCACAAGGTATTGCTCATTACATTTCAAGTTGCTGTTTGCCAAAGCGTTGTAGGCATCCAAATCTTGTCTCTGATTCGCATTTTTCATCAGTAAGCTTTCGACTTCAGGAACATAAGGAGCCGAAGCTTTTTGAGGGCGATTTTGTCTGGAGTCATCGACAGCGCATTTTCGCTTCAAAATCGTTGTTTCTCCGTGACAACAAAAAATGAGGAAAATAACCAACCAGTGACTGGAGAAAACAGAGATACACAGTGGTTTCAATTAATAAAGCAACACTCCTTTTATTTTTAAAAAGGTGATATTTGGAGCGTTAGAACTTCGTCTGAACGAATCGAGGGATTAGGGGTTGTGTGTGGCGTGTAGTGCTACCTAGCATGAAAAATACGAATGAAATACAATCGTCGCTAATTAGTTTAGGCTATTTTCATTTACAACCCCGCGCATTATGATACAAGAGTGAAACATGCATCAGACGTTTAGTGCATTTTATGGACTTCAACATTGTATTGTGAGTTTGTGGGAAAAGGCCTTTAGTTAGATTCACAGTGATATTAATTATCCGATTTTGAACTGAACATGTCCACCGATTGAAAAGGTCAAAAAAAGGCAGGGTTCCTAAACCAATTGGTCATGCAGGATTATACATGGTTGAACGAGAAGTGTTCCTTGCTGGATTCCAAGGAGATCAATTAATGTGCTTATAGTGTTAGTCTGTTATGAACTGGGTAGAATGCAGGGTTAGGTAAATTAAAGCAAGAACTGAGCGACTGGTCGGTTTAGATCATTTTTTTAAATTCACTCTACCAATTCAGTTGATGCCAATTTTTACCCACTGACGCATCAGTGAAAGCATCACAGTTCCCTTTACTTGTTTAAATTTCAGCAGCGATTGAACATGGTTTAATTCTCAACACGTCGAAGAGTTTTAAAATGGAAGCGAAGAAACATATAACTAAACATCATTATGCAACGGACATAAGATTAAAAAATAAACTTTAATACTCACCTTGAATCTAGAGTTTTAAGAAATTTCATAGCACGCAATTATGAATCGGCCGGACAACTGACAGTTTACTTATCTCGTTTCGGTTGAAGACTAAAAATTACTTTTAGTTGCTAAACTCTTTAAGTATATTTCTTTCGTTGTGAAAAAAGGTTTCTTATCAAGGGCGTAACCTAGCTGGAAGAAATGTCATTTCAGTTAAGTTCTCGTGGAAAAAGCTTTACTAAATAAATAATCTCGATAAAAAGTTTAATTGTACATGAAATGTGTCTAATAAACTTTTTAAAGAGGTTAAACTATCAATCAGACTTTCAGTTTAATCATGTGATATGACAATCGCAGATATCCATGTTGACAGCATAGTTTCTTACTTAATGGTTTCAATCGTATTTATAGCTTATAGTAGTAACTTTTCTTTTCAAGAAACATCGTAAATTTTAGAAGCGATTTTTTGTCTTGGCTTACAAAAACAATGACATAAAACAGAATGCCGTAACATTTATGTATAAAATGCAGCAATCTTTATTACTATTTGTATGTCATTAGAACTGTTAGAAAACATACTTTCCACATGTTTTATCAGAAACAAAATTGCGTGTAAAATATGAGCTTCAGGTAGCAAGTGGAAAGACAAAATTAATCTGCTTCTTTGACAAGAAATGAAATAAATATATTATCAAAAACACGGACAAAAATATTTCGTTAATCTACAAGTTAGAAATAATAAAAAATAGCTGAACCAATTAATAAGTGATAATTAAACTTGAATGTGACCTGTTAAAATTCTTGCATAGAAATCTTTTTTTTTTGTTTTAAAAATAAATATAAATAAGCAAAAAAATGGAATATAGCATTATTTCTCGCTGCTGGAGTGACGGTACGTACAGGAGCAAGAACTGATCAAAAAAAGGAACAAACAAAAAAATCATTTTTTGTATTTACCATGTTTGCGTTCTCTTTAGGAAATCTTGCAAAACAACCTCATTTAATTCAGACGTCTTTCCTGAGCTCTTTACCCATGTATTCAGGTCGCTCTTATTTCCTTCCTTTGTTTTTTCAGCTGTCTAATTTCCCAGGTTGTTTACCTTGAAATGTAATAGATTTTGTATTCGTTACTAGAATAAACTTCGCTGATCAGGGAAATACAAGGTTTTCTCACAACTTTGGTAATCTTCGGAAAACTTCGAAAAATGATCGGAAACGTTCGTGTAATCGCAGAATTTTCAAAAATCTTCGCAAAAGCTTATTAAGTTCGAATTAAACACCCAAAAAGTATTTTTTTTCCACACATCAGTTAATGGTGGGGATGTCATCCACAGACTGAGGTTAGATTCACTTAGCGGCTTTTTCTAGCGGAGAAAAAAAAAGATAATTCGAGCACGTATGTCAGCTTAAAGTCAGATTTTGCTTACTGGTTTGTATTTCAAAGCCTGTTTAATTTTCCACACATAACTCATTACTGACTCATTTTTGGAACACACCGCTCCTCTCAGATCAATAAAGCCAGCAACCAGTTGCTCTCAGAAGTCAAAATAAGATGACAACAACCACATCGACCGCCGATGATAGCACAGACAAAAAAATTCTCCAATTTTGTGCTGTCTTTATATACCCTGCGAGCAGTGGATTCTTTTGCGCCGAGCTATGCCGGACGAAAAAGTAACCTCTGCGAGCATCCGTTAGCTTTACCATCGAGCATGCGCAGTCACGTGACGCCCCACGTGATGCATTTGACGTTTCGCGGGAAAATCATAGCACGTGCCGCCGTTGTTTCGTGGCAAAAATGTCTTCGTCACCTTGGACGCCATTTTGTTTGTTACATAGCGGGCTCGCAAAAACGCAGCAGTTACGTGGATGAGTGCATGCGCGAGAGTGGCTTAACAAGTTTGTAAACTTGTTTTACCGGTTCAAAGTTAATTTATTCGTCCACGTTTCTGGACGGCGGCTTGATCGCAGAAGTTACTTTTTCGACCGGCGTAGCTCGGCGCAAAATAATCCACTGCTCGCAGGGTAGTCTTTATACCACCTGTGACGAAAAGGAAGATCGAGTAGTATAGAACATCAAGAAAGGATATCAAGTGAATTAACAGAGTTTTAGAGAATTTTCAAGACACAAGGCTGGGTAAGCTTGAAACAAATTGCCTATTTTTTAAAGTTGCAACCATTTCCATCCCGACCATCTGCACTCGGCCCAAGTCAGTTATTTTTATCTCGTGAATATGCGAAGCGTTCAACGAGTTAAGGTGGATTAATTTATAATAGTTATGAAAGCGCGTTTTTGTTGAAATTATCTGGTATTTGCATTACGATCTCCCAACATATATATATATATATATATATATATATATATATTATATATATATATATATATATATATAATTTATTTCACCCAATAAGAACGCGTAAATGTAAATGTTCGCGATTTCATTGAAAAACAAGAGTAGAAAGCAACATTACTATGTTATCTCAGAGATGGAACTTACTCAGTTCAAGCTGAATAACAAAAGACATCAAAATAAGACAACATTTAAAATGTTATATTTAATTTTATTTAACATGTATTGACACTACATTTCGCGAATATTAACTTTCGTGGCATATTTTTTCGCGTCATTAATTTTTCGTAATGTTTTAAAGACCTTTAAACATCGAGAGAAACGGAAAAAACTAATGAAATATCGTTAGGTAAAAATTTCATGTTGTCACAATTTTTACTTATTTAAGTGCTATAGTGACTTCGTTCGTCGCCAACATTGACAATTATTCAAACCAAACTAAGACTTGATAATTCTAGTGTAATTCTTTTTGACAATAAAGACGTTAAGTTTACAACAAGCAGTGACGCAGAAGTTAGCAAGAAAATATAAATCTCTGTTAGAACAAATTAATTTCCATGCGTTGTTGGTTAAATTATAAGCAAAAATTCAATCTGCGCGTTAGGTAATGTTGAAAATTAACCACCCCACGAATAATTCAGACATATTCCTTTGTTATTTTATGCTCTTTGAATGGGAGGAAAACACAAAGGAAAAAAATAATAATTATTTTCTAGGGTAAAAAAATAATCAAAACTAAGAAATAGAATTTGCTTGCTGTGAAATAATAACTGCTAAAAACACATTGTATCTAAAGAAGGACAAACTCTCGGCATCGTTTTAACATGGTGTGAATGAACAATAAGTTTGCACTTAATTATAGCCGCGGCTTTGAACTTCATGGCAAGCAATTTATCTAAGGATGGTACAGCTTAGTAAAATCATCAAAGTTAATGAGATAGATAAGAGTCTGTTCTCTGAAAGGACGCACAAATCGTCTGATATCTAATGCATAGCACATAGGCAGAGTGGCTCATATAGCTTCTTTATTGCAGGTAAGTTGTTTAGTTTACTACTTTTGGAAGCGCAGGAATTGTTACTTTAATATTTCCAAAACGTAGTTTATGAAACATAAATATGTGCAAATAAAGCAACGCCATTAGATAATTTGTTTTCTTCATTCTTTGCCCCAAATTCGGCATTGCATTGTGACTTCCAAGATTGTGTATTTCAGGCTGTCGACAACACAATATATTTTCACGAAGGTCTCTCTGGCAAATTCAGGACCTCATTTAATACAGAATTTCGTAGACAAGTTTAATTCCTTGTCGGTCCAGCAGCCTAACCTTTAAATAAACCTTCCTTTAAGCTTTTCCTTGCTGAAATGTTTCACTATCTGGTTTAGATGCATGAAATACTTTATGCTTTATTCTATGATAATATGCTTTATTCAGCGCCCATTATATTCCATACGTAAATTTACAGTTAAGTTGTAAAAAAAAAGTTTTCTTTCAGTAAAGTTAACGTTATGCGTAGCTCGCTGTTACAGGAAACAAAAAGAATTACACTGGATTTAATGAATGGTTTGCAAATCGGCTCGGCTGTTGAACAAAATTTAAGATTGTTGGACACATTTGTCTGAGGAAGGTTTCTGTATTTCGTTTTCTTTTCGTTGTCAGAACATTACAATGTGTAGTGACTTCGAGAACTAGTGATATTCTTTGAATTAATAGTTATCCGAATTCCCGGAAACAATTTGACCGGCTGTTTCTTTCGAATTAACTTTTTGTTATCTGTTAGACAGACGATAATGGGAAATGAGTAAAACATTGTACATGCTCAACTACTATTCATTCAGAACATGCATGGGAAACTTTGTTCGACGCTGACAGGCGCAAAAACAATTCATTTGTTCCTTTTTCAGTGCTGAGCTGCATGAGGAACAGGTGTCGTAAATACAATAAATTGAAAGAAGAATCAAAAGTATTATCCCCGGCCGCATTTCAAAGGATATTTGTTCTTTCCTGTGGGTTTTGAATCCATCCTCAATTATTTCTTGACAGCCGCTTTGCATTGGAAGCAAGGCGTTCGTTTTTGTAGCGATGTAGTGTACATTTTCTGTTAATTTGTTCATTTTTTTTTTTCAATCTCTGAGAATGAGAATAAATATAATATAGTCCGTGTTACAACCCGTTAGTCCCAACTAATGCATTAAACAGACAATTCTTCCTCTCGACCAAACCAAATGTTTAGCTTTTTGTCTACCAGAATTGACAACAATAATGACAAAGCTCGCCTTGGCGAATCGGTTAATACAAACGTGCTTCCTCTGTATATGTACCGGGAAAATTCTAATTAAGTAATACACCACTGATTCTTTCTCTTTACATGGAATATAGCCATTGCTTCAGTTGAGTGCAGCTGCGTGGGTGAATTATTAATCATAGTCGAATACTAAATTTATGAATAAAACAACGGGTGGCTTACATTCACAAATGTATTTTAAGCTTCGCGATTACATGCCTTCTGGCTGTAGCGAATCAGTTCCCATGTACTACGACACAGTACTAAGAGTATAAAAATAACTCAATATATTTAAGTCGAAAATTGAATCTTCAAACAAGCTCTAGTCATTCCTAAAATAATATTTCTCCAGCTAGCCCAGTCAGGTACTTATATTTTTTACTCCTTGAATTTCAAAATTGCCAGTTGTTATTAACATTTTAATGTTAGACCATTTCCACTTGAAAATGACATGAAACAAAAACAGGCTGCTTATCAATTCAGTTATCACTTTAGCTGAATGCGCGATGGAGACGATGGGAAAATATTGTAATATGAAGGCAATTGAAAAAACGATGCGTCTCCGATCGACCCATATTTTAGGGTTTTTCTGAGTAAGAAAAAAAAACACCATTGTGTGGTTGACAATTTACCTGGGAAAATAAATAAACCAGGTCGGTTGCGCATTAGGTATGGTAGAGCATCGGTTATCGGTAGAGCATCGGTTATTATTGTCACAATATATTAGAATCCTTTGATGTTCTCATGACATCATTATGATGTTCAGATGATATTATCGTATGGCTGGAGTTTTTAAAACACTACAAATTAAAGGTACGAAAATGAGATAGTTATGGCTTTTGTATTAGTGAACAGTTTGGTTAAGTGTGCCTTTCCGGCTGCTGTTCTGAATGGAAAGTATTCATGTTGAAGGAGAATAAGCCATTGACTGTCATATGCGTTGTTTATACGTATCTCTTTCCAATCTTCATGTTGATTTTGTTACTTCCGTGTTTCCCGCTCCTGTTCTAGACCCTCAGAGCGGAAAAACGCAACTCTGAGCGACACAGCGCTAGCGTTCATTACAAAATTTGAAAAACATGGCGAGAATTTGATTTTTTATTTTTTAAAAAACTTGATACGCTACCACAGTTATCCCGGTCAGAAGCAATTTAAATATATTTTCCGCATTAAACGTTAGCTGCAGAATGTATTCTCGCTGTAGTTTGATTTCCTCAGGAGTAGCTAAAAACGTTGTTCTTTACGGGGTAGTGTCCTGGGGTTTTAGTGTCATTCCTAAATTAAATTTCATTTTTTTTTGTATTAACCGGCAAACTGACGGTTTTGGTATGAATGAATTGTATCTTGACAAAAGGCGTGAGTTAGCCTAACTTTTTTTCAAGTTCTGATCACATTTTCGATTCCAAAATAGGCTAGAATACACCATGATTTCTTTTCCTTGGTGTTTTAGTATTATTTTGTAAATAAATAAATTAAATAAATAAATGAAAACTTTATTTCTGTGTCAAGAAAAAAATATAGCCGTTACCCATACAGCGTGGCATTAAATTTTCGCGGGAGTTTAATTTCTCGGATTGCCGATTTTTTGCGTTTCGTGGGAACAATATTTCGCGAATTCGGATTTCAGACTATACCGATGGGAACAAATTTTCGCGGATCTCGGTTTTTCACTTACAAGGAAATACAATGCTGTCTTGTTTATTAGTCGCGCTGCTTGGCTGTAAGCCAAGCCTTCTCGACTTATTAATTCGGTTGTGTTTCTCTGTAAGAAAAGTGTGTTTCAAGTGGTTTTCAAGTGGTTGTTTTCTGTGGCTAAGTATTAGTGACGTCATATCAGTTGACATAGCAACTTCAAGCTCATGATGGATGAGTTGAATTACTGTAAATATAGTTGATTAAAAAGGAGAAGAAGAGTGGTATTGTAAATATGAACTAATTTGCTTGCTTATGAAATGCGCAATTACATTTACATTTGGTATGAGAGGCAACCCTGCGTGCATGTCATATTTCAGCATATTTCAATGCAAAATGTGCATGACTTTCCTTTGTGATTTAACCTTATACATGTCTGCTCAACGAAAAAAGAGCCACGCGGTGGAATCATTTTGCATAATATTTTATTGTTGTACGTGATTCAATCGGTGGAAACTATTACACAAAATAAAAGTTTCAAATTTGGTTCAATGAGGTAAAAAAATATATATACCTATGAACATGAGAAAAATACAATAATGAGAATGAACTGATCGAAAACTTACATCTGATGTGTGACTCCGAGGTTAAAGTGAACAGAAAGGTAAAATTGACAATGACTTTCGTATCTGATGTGGTGAGATAATTGAGACTAAAAAAAAGGATTTTGAAGTGTCCTTAAAGGGAAACTTTTTCCACACATAGAGGAAATACCGGTATTACAAAAGTAACACCAGGATAAAAATATCGTTAGTGTGACAACGTCACAGATGATACAGCATTCATAGACAAATTCGGCTAACGCATTGTTGTACCCAATTCGAACCTTCTGGGAATAACATCCTTTGTTCACAGTATTTCCATATAATTTCCATGTCAATGCTTCATTGATATGGAAATATGACGAACAAAGAGTTCTAATCCCAAAAGGTTTGAATTGGGTACAACAACGCGTTAGCCGAATTTGTCTATTCCCTGTTGCTTGTTCTTCTGATCGGAGAGAGAGTTTTAAAAGACAATTGGTCAATTCGTTCAAATAATAATGAGAAATTGGGCGATATCACGCAAGTTGGAGTTCTATAATAGTTTTATAATTCAACACATTGATAACAAAGCACAGTTTGAAGAAAAAATATCGAGGCCGGTCCGTCATTTTTGCATTCTCTTGTCAAAATGCGAAAATAACCGCCATCGTTGGATATACGTCATGTAGACATAGCGTATATCGATAACTTTTTGACCATATTTGGGCAGTATATCAATGTGTTGAATTTAAATGTCGCTTTATCAATTTGATGTCCATTTTGCGTCCAAATAACAATGAACCACGGTCAATATTTGTCAAGATCGCTTTAACAATTTAATGTCCATTTTTTGTAGCTAGTGTTTTTTGGCTTGTTAGCTTTCCATTGAATGAAAACGTAACCCGTCTTCAGGCCGCGATAGATCTTCACACTGGATGATGATTATGTTTACATTCTCGTAGCATGACTTAGTGTGGTGCTATGTTGCAGACGTGACCAGATCGGTTTACGTTCACAGTCCAGATGTTGAATTGGTTTTTAGTGACCCTAAAGCCCGACTTTAATACTCGCAGAGTTCTTGTTTGATTTTAGATTTTCTATGCTCGTGTCGCGGGTCTTCGATTACAATTCAACGGCTACGGAAAGGTATGATTTCCTATACCATCTGGACCGGGCAAAACGCGTAAAACACTAGTACTAATTGAAATTCATTGATCTTAATAAATGCAGTAATTTTCGCGGATATTTTTTCCGCTGGAGTTTAGTTTGTGTACAGATCTTATTTTCATGGATCGTAGGAAAACCCGCGAAATTCGCGAAAATTTAATGCCACACGGTAAGCATAAGGGCAAGGATATTTACACGTAAGGAAAGCATAATAATATGTATAAGACAATTTATAATCGGATCGATTTTATACTCCATTAACTGTGTTTTTATGTTCACATCGTGAAATTGATATTTTTCTTTTGAATTTTAAAGTATAACTGAATACGACAAACTGGCATGATTTCTTTAAACTGTTGCACTGTGTTGGGGAAGAAAAGAAAAGTCGTTTAAAATGGACTAGTTATTAAATCCTGATATAATACATGTAGGAAAAACCGCTAAATTTAAGAAGAGCTTAAATACAAAAAATGTGAAATGAAAGTTTCCGTGGCTAAATTCATTATTTTTGAATTACCCACCTAAGGAAAAAAGCAAAATATTTTAACTTTCAAGCTTGTCGGTACAAAGGCCATTCATTAACAATTTCTAGAAGCATCTCTTTTCTCTAATTAGACATCTCATGCAGGGGCACCGATCGATGAATGTTTAGCGAAACGCTTGGAACGACTTTGTGCTGTTTTTTCCATATCATTTTAGCACTTTTAAATAAAACTATGTGAACAATAAAACAGTTTGAGTTTTTTAGTGTTTTTAGCTGAATATTTTCTCTGCAGAAAATCTTAGGGAAAGATATCTTATCCCCCAAATTTACTGGCCGCATTCTCATTTTCGTAAACCCTACATGACCTTATTTCGTACCCAAAACGACACTTAATTTTTCCTCCAAAAACGAAAGGCGTTAAATTTTCAGATGATACAAAACTTTGAGGCGACATTTTACAGCATGTTTACAGGCAAGATAAAACTCGTGACTAGTTTTGAAGTCCAAATTAATACGAACTGTAAGACGACTTAGGCATTCCAAACAGATTTTCCACCAAGAAGGATTCATTGGTACAATTCCTACCTATGAAATCGTCAAATTGCGGTTTCTTTAACATGTTGCGATTAAAATCATAATTATACTCTAGATACCACATGCAATGATCTGGATGAGCGCATTAGCGCATTAGTAAGTTTGAAATAAAAAAAACAAGTACCCGAGACACAAGATTTCGAAGGTGAATTAACATGAATAAAGACAAATTACAAACAAAAAAAAAATGATTCTACTGAAACATGCATTTCGAAACTTTTCTGACGTAAAATGAACTACGGTAATCATTTATAATCAGTTTATTATTCTGCTGCATAACACAACACCACAGCACGACACGAAGAAAATACAGATGTTTTGCATGGTATAATCATCGATAGTACCACCCGCTGCTTATATTATTTAATCAATAAACTATTTATTTACCACAAACGTATGGTAGTTCATACTGGAATGGCTCTACAGAAATTAACTTTAAAGCACTATTTAATCAAGTGTAACGTGTTGAAATTTCATGATTGCAAAATGGAAAACAAAGAAGGAAAGTTTTGTCAAGTATGAAATATTTAAAAAAATAAGTTACAATAACATTTTTAAAAGGTGCGGCAGATTGGAAAGATGTGGGTAAAAAAAGCATTAAACATTAATTTTCTAGAAAGCGGATTTCTTATATCCTGCTGGATGGTTTTGCTTCTTCGCAAGATATATACATACCGTAAAAAGATTATTTTATTTTGCAATTAAATATATATGATATATCATCTCTAGCCGTGCACCGCAACTGAATCTTCATTTGTAACTTAAAACGTTATTGGACAGTATTTCAAATACATTCTGACGGACACGCACATACAAAGCATATATAGACATTATTGTTTTTTCTGTTTCACAGATCTCGGCAGTGCCTCTCTTGACGTCTTACAAAGAAGACAAATTTCTACATAATTCTCGATAAATTTTGCGATGAAAACGACAATTCTTCTACTTGTATTATTTTGTATTTTGGGTGTTGGAGGACAGAAGGCTAAACCAGATTACATTTACAGGGCCGCTGCTCAGGTTAGTTCTATAAAATCGATGCTTAACATTTTCTTTCTTTAATTTTCTTCAACAGCAAAACTTTGTCTCAAGGCGAGTTCAAATAAAAAAAAAATAAAGTTATCAAACTTGTGTTGGGAAACTCAGGACGGAAGACGTTCAGTAATGTTGTGAACATGACATCAACAGATGACAAACATGTTGGCAAAATGTTAGCAACAAATAGAACTTGTTTCTATTCTTGTCAACTTTTTTTTAGTTGGCAAACTCGCATTTGACGTTTGAACGTTAAGTTACTGCTGCAACTTCAGTATGTGCCACCTTGTTTCCCAGGGTCAAGTCTCTCTTCCTCCCTGAGGAAAAAAAAAACCTAAGAACGAGGTTGAGGTGTGTGTAAGTTTGTAGCGTGAAAACACAACGTTGGAGTTTGTCAGTACGGGGTTGCCAATATTAGTTTGTCGCGTGAAGGCGCCTTAAGTTTACAAATGTGTGACAGAAACGTTCCTTGTACATGTACATAACAAATACATGTAAATGTCTACTTGTGTAATTATATAATGCGCTAATTACGTCTGACGTTTAGATCAGACATTTGGATGTTAAGCTAAAAACGAATCTCGTCGGATCAAAAACGATGGTTTTTTTTTCACGGTTATAAAACGTAGGTGGCGTGTCAACGAAAAAACTGTAGAACTGTGGTTTTCTAAAAGCAAAAAAAAAAACTATTGGATTAAAAATATTTCGTTTACTTCCTTATTTCCCGTCTCCATTTTATTGGTTTAGCGAGCGCTGTCTTTGGTTGGTTTAGCGTATACGCAACGCAAAGCGAGGTAAAGAGAAGCTGGTATTCTATATTCTTCAATAGCTAGTCATTCGCTTTTTTGCATTGTGATAAGTCATTCTGACAAACCTCTTTTCATATCAGGGACATTTTCAGCGCAAAAACAAGCTTGCTTTGATCCTTCCAAGCGGATGAAAATTCATCGCGAACATTCAGGGAAACCGTTTTTCATTACAAAGTCATACGAAAATAGTTTATAAGCACATTTCTTTACATTGCAGATTTGTAAACCATACATGGATCAATGTAAAAAGAATCCCGAGAATAACGTATCCGACTGTTTCCAGGACTTATACTACAAATGCATGCCCAAGGTAAGGTAACCTGCTATATACTGTTGAATTTGTTAATTTTAATCACACGAATTCAATGCTTGGGCATTTTATATTCAAAAAAAGGTCAGTTCGCTCTGACTATAGTTATCGCTGAAACTTACCCGCCAAAGATTTTATGATCATCCACGAACTTTTCGGCGTGGTCTCGACAATGTCACTTTAATGAACAAAAGGCCTAATTGTTAAAATCTATGATGTGCGAATTTGAGCCGGTACAATAACAACCATTACTTAATATGCCCGTGTCCTTACATGTGCTGTCTAGATTAAATTCCGAAAGATCCTTTTCTTTTTTTTTTGAGTTTCCGAAATACCCCAGTCTGACACCACTGCAAGTTTTCCTTTCGTAAACGGTCGATGCCATTTTAGCAATACTTCGAAAAAATTTTCACCAGTAATAGTTTTTTTTTACTTCCATCAGAAAAAAAAAAAAGGAATAAACTGCCTAGAATCCAACCCGGAACCTCTTTCTTACTAACATTTCTCCTTCAACACTACACCACTGCGTTTATCCAAGAAAACCAAGAAATAATTATTTATGCTTTCTTAATGATACATCTATAACGGGTGTTCCTTTCTCTAAATGTAGCTTATGCGTGAATCTAGCTTAGGTCTAATAATCGCTTTACCTAGGCCCAATTTTATCTAATAATGACAGCCTACTTTCGTCCTAATCCAGGCATAAACTAGAGCAGGAATGGCATCAACCATTACAAAAGGCTTGGTCACCTTTAATGAATGTTAATGATGGCATCGACAGTTAAAAATGGAATCGACCATTTACGAAAAAGAATCTAAAACTCATAAAAAAATAATGACGAGAACACAAAGAAAATCACTAACGTGAAGGAGGTTTGGTTAACCGGTCTTAATTTGCATAGCTTTTGGCGATTTTATGCCTTCGTTTTCTCCGCATTTAATGATCAGTTTGAAAGGCTATTAATATCAAACCGCCCCCTCGAAAGAGTGTTCCAACAGGTAACCTAACACCTCGAAGTGGCTGGTTAAAAAAAACGCGGCTGCGCCAAGTTTTTCCAACCCACTTCTCGGTTTTAAATATCCTATTCTTCCTCGTGTTTGATATATTACATCAGCGGCACCAGTTTATTTATAGGCTCTCGTGCGCGACCTCAAAATTAAGTTCTGTAACTATATCGGCTAGACCTACCCATGATACAACGCATGTTGCTTAAAAGGGCGTATTCTTGTTAACGCTATACGAAGTTAAGAAATTCTTCTGTATACATATACATAAACATTACAGTTTTCGTTTGACAAGACATCACTGGAATCTGCACTTTCGACAATTCCGTCAATAATATAAATTGTGCAGCCACACTTGCCGCTAATATTATAACCAAAGCAACTGGTGGTCGCTAAACTTTACCAAAATGTGTCTAAAGGATAAGCGGACAGCTACTGAAGACGACATATGCTAAAGAAAAATTCTCTTAAATTGAGGCACTTTTGGATTGCTGGATGAAACGTTAACGAGATAATCAAGTTGCATAAAACCTGTCGACGGCAAAAACGGCATTTTATTGTCGTGCCCCCTTAATTCACATTTCTTGTTTTATTTCTAGTATCGCAGTTTGCTTCAGTCCATGGAACAGTGTGTCTCTGAAGCTGGTGAGGATTTTGCGGCAGTCCTGAGCTGTTCTACCCCCATGCATGCTTGACCGCCACAGGGATACATGTGGCTAAACAGGCGTAAAAACAAAGAAGAAATACAAAGGATCAAGACTTCTTAAATGTATTTATAGGTCATTAGAGGTTATCAGCGAGGAAAAAATTCATTATACCTTACTTTATTATACCTTTATTATTTATTATACCTTTATTATTCATTATACCTTACTTTATTCATTGGTTGTCAGTATATACAAGCGTAATTAACGAAATAAATATCATGCGATGCTGATGAGTTCAATTGTGTTTAAATCTGACAGAAAAGCAAAAACCCTTCGAAACCATACCTTTCCTGACAGGAAAGCCAAACTACCTCTGGTGCGCATCTCACCACTCGGCCGACACTCTCTATGTAACCCGCCTTAGAGGTATTCCCCCAATATCCAAATGATTCGTATCGTTTACGATTTATGGTTCTTTCCCGACGTTTCAATCAGCAGTTTAAGGTGTATTCTTCATCAAGGAAAACAAAAACACTAAAATACGTCCAAAATGTGTTTCCAAGAAAGAAGCGTAACTTTGTCAACATGAGCCTTAAAGCATGGATGCTTCTACAGAATGGTCCACCGCGGTCAAACGTCCGAGGCGTTTTTCGTTTTATTTAGTGGGATTTTATTTAATATTAAATGGAAATATGGGCAAGCTAGGATGTATAAAAAAAATTAGTTGACGTTACTATCTTTTAATTTTTCTCAAAATGATAAGCTTCTTTCCGTTGAAAACTGACCAAACTCTTTGCGCCTGATCGAAATAATGTTGGCAAATGGCGCAGACAATTCTGCAGTTCACAGTTTTTAAACGCTTAGAACTTTTTTGGTAAACTTTCAAAACGTTTGGTAAATTGACAGTGTATTGGCAATTTATTAAACTATAAACAGTGAAAATGACAACCTTAACTTTAAAGTACTTTGCTTAACTTTTGCAAATTTCTCTCGTTTGACCGCGGTTAAGGGCATGGGAAACATAATGCAAAAATTACGTAACACCTACCTCGTCCCCTGAGCCTTCACCGCTTTCAATATGGCGGGGCGGAGCTGGGGCGGAGTAGAAACCCCTTGTACAAGGCAGATCAACATATCCTCGAGGCGGGAATTATGATTATCATAAAATATTAAGTGCCCGTGAATTTATGGTTACCATAATTTTGTGGCACAACAGTAGAAACCGAGAGGATCTGGGGTTAAAGTATTGGAATGCTCGACTAATCCAAGATGGACGACGGTAATTGACGAAAACACTGGAACAACTGTGTGAGCTGTTTCGGGTAAAATAAAAGATCATACTAATGACAAACATAATTATTCTATTTTACAAAATAATACACTCACCAGCCATGCTTGACCTTTGTTGTCCTTCGCGCGCCGTGATGCGATTTTGCCGAGTATTTTGTATTTTGCCGAGATCGTTGATTAGAACTAAGTCTTTCTTCGGTTTCTACTGTTGTGCCAGAAAATTATGGTAATCATAAATTCATGGGCACTTAATATTTTATGATAATCATAATTCCGGCCTCGAGGATAAGTTGGGCAGATACACCCAACCTTTGGAGCATTTTGTCGAGTGGAATGATTTAATGACTTCGATGCCTTTGAACAACGGTTCTAGATTGCCAAAACACAATGACTGTCAATCGCTAAAAATAAACGTGCAAAAACGCTATTTCATTATGCGTTGCGTGACAAAATGCGATTCTTGGAGTATTTTAGCAGCCTTATCCAGGGAATATTACGCCCGATCTTTTTTGATCATGTGACTTGATGCTTCCATGGCAACAAAATATTGACAGCCATGTTTTTTTTTTGAAATTTGCATATTTTAACCTTTGAATGAAAAAAAAAACAATGTTTATTGGTATAACTTTTACATTTTACGTTATTAAACGTTTATGTATTGGTTTTAATTAATTTTGAATCAATTTGGACGGTTTTTAAGAGGTTTTGAAAAATTTCAGAAATCCAAGATGGCGGATCCAAGATGGCGGCCGTATAACTAATTACCTATAACTACGTTATATGACGTCATCGTTCCATTGTGCAGACCGCAAAGGAGACAGTTTTGGACATACTATGTACCCTCTAGGTTCCTTGTCATAGTCTTAATGTTCTTGAAGTTGCACGATGTGCACCCTCCCTCCCCCTCCCCTCCCCAGGCTCAGGAACTCAAAAAAAGCCCAGGCAAAACAGGGTCAAGGCGGAGATGGTACTTGGAAAGAGGTTGAAAGTAAACAACAAAGTAAACAATTTTGGCTGGTATGGTGACTACAGGCTACCTTTATTAGCGTTTACAACGGCTTGGACCATACTTGAGGAAGCCTCAAATCCAGTACCATCTTTTAAATGCTTTTTAATTATGAAAGGAAAAAAACTTATTGATGCTATTACTTTAACTTCTCACTTTGAAGATTTCCGAATACAACTGCTACTATTGGAAGAAAAACAATTGCTTTACAAACATTATTACACTTCTGTCTGGTGCTTAACTGAATTTGTCATCTCCGTTGGTATTAACGAGTACAGTTCTATTGCTACTTAAGTAGGAAAAATTGTGGATTTTTTTTTCATGTACATCTTTCGTTACACTCCTGTCTGGTGTTCAGCTGCATTTGTCATCTCCACTTCATGAACGGCACCAAAAAAATCAGCGGCGTTAGCTTCCAGGCATGCGTTGTAACCTTCAGAGTGGTATGCTCTGAACATGCGTGGCGTGAAGAACTGGTTCGCCGTAATGTGTTGTGGGAAGGCACCGCATATCGCTTTTGAAAGACCTTGTAATGAGTTGCCATGACAACATTCACAGCAGCAAAATCTTAGGCCGTCAACTTCTTCGGCGTCTTGCTGTGGGCCAATTCCCCATGTGCCTGCTTCTAGATCAACGTCGATGTCACGCAATGCTTCTTTCCATGTCACGCGTTCCTGTTTTTTGATTCCTTTATCGGGGTGTCTTGGAGAAAGCAGCAGAATTTCTCCTTCACCATCTTCAGTTCCTGCTTCGAAAATGGATTCCTTCTTATAGTAGTGAACCTTAAATCTACAAGAGGAAGTAACACTGTGTTATAAGTATAGTCGAAATTTACCGCCATCGCTGGTTATACGTTATGTAGACATAACGTATATCGAGAACTTTTTGACCATATTTGGGCAGTGTATCAATGTGTTGAATTATAAAGAGGTTTATATCTCCAATATGTTAATGAATGTGACGTCATTCCGGTATTTTATATGTTTCTCCTTGGGAATTCGTCTTTAGTTATTGTCTGAGTAGTCACAATATTTACTAAACAAAAAACCATAGTGATAATACAAATGTTTATAATGCGATTTATCTCTACCAGCATGTTTTTGTATATACCTAATTCAATAAAGGTTGCTTTGGTCATTGGTAATTGGGCATTGGGAAGCTATTGTTTGGCGGTCACTCAAGCAAAGCATTGCATTGTATTCCGTATGCCAAATGCCAATTCCCAATTCCCAATTACTAATCACCAACTGCCAAAGCAACCTTTATTGAATTAGGTATATATAATAGTGAATACTGGAATGACATCACATTCATTAGCATATTAGAAATACAAACTTCTAAAACTCACAGATGGAACACTTAAATAAAAAAAATTCTCTACCACTCGATTATTCACTTGATGTAGAATCGATATTTGCGATAAAAAATTAAATAGGGTTAATACCGACAACCCGTTAATACGGGCAGTTTCCGTGCTCCCACATTAAAAAGGTAAAAATGTAATAGGCTCCGCGGCATGTTTTCGAGTAAATCATACGGCAAGTTCATAAATTGTTGGTAGTTTTCTTGCCTTATTCCTAATTAATTAACATTTGCTTTGAGCTAAAAATTGACACGAAAATTAGGCAAAAGGTGCATAATATATTAAAACATATCAGACATTATTTAATAGCCATTCAAAATCTGCTGACCTGTAAGTTCTTGGTTGGTGGCCAGGTGGTGTGTTGACAAACTTTTCTTTGACATCTTCTATGACGTCACGGCCATCAATACCAATGAATGAGCAGTGTAGTTTCTCGCGAGCCAATGACAAGGCTTTAAGCAGACTTTGCCCCCATTCGCCATCCTCGGTTTTGTGACCACCATCAGCGACAACAATCTTCTTCAAGCGCTTTTTCAACAGCGGCAAAATGGCAAGATTTTCAATATGGCCGCCATCACTAAGCCTCAGAATGGGAGGAGGGCAGGGGCCTTGATTACTAACATACAAAAACTGCCTCATGAATCGAACGAATGGCACGTGAACAATGAACCATCTGCAGGGTAAAAGAAACTTGTTCATAATAAATTGGTGGCAAACTGTAAGGCGTTTATTAAAATAATCTCAGTAGTTTCCTAACATCGCTTCATGTGCAATTTTTGGCTCTACCTCGGTGTGAAAACCTGCCAAAGTCACGAGTTACGTGAAACAAAGAAAACAGAAGGAACTGAAACAATAGACTGCAAGATCGTGCAAGACAACAAAGGCAGAAACCAAAGAAAAAGGTCACAGGTTTTTACACCGAGGTAAACCCCAATTTTTGGGTAATTTTCGATTTTAATCGCTTTTGCCAAAATCTGAGAAACGGCTCGATGGATTTTTTAAAACGTTCACTGCGCATGCTACCGACCTTGACCTTGACCTTGACCTTGATTCACTGGAACGCCTTTAAATTTAAAGATGAAGACGACGTACGAACCGGCCGAAAACTTACGTTACAAATTCACTTTTTTAAGTTATGCTTAATAATGATTTCAAATCAATGCGCACTGCATTCCTCCGTGATTTATACATTTCGTTGTGATCTACTGTGCATCTATTATTATCTGTATTCAAGCATGATTGTCCCTTATTTCTCTCATTACTATTTTCCAGATTCCCGTAAGTCTCTTTTTAGGATTGTTTTGAGCAATAATTAAATGCCCTTTTGCGTTCAAACAACGTTTTCACAGCAGGCATTTTGAACGCAGAAGAAAACAGATGCAAACAAATTGGCATCAACGAGCATACATTGGAATGTTTCAATCACGGAGGAATGTAGCGCGCATTGATTTGAAATCATTACTGAGCATAACTTAAAAAGTGAATTTGTAACGCAAACGTTTTGGCCGGTTCGTACGTCGTCTTCATCTATAAATTTAAGTGATGCTTCACATAAGAACTACCGTAAACTTCATTGTTCTGCCGCATTGGCTCTTTCCCACATAGAATATCTTTGATTTTAAGAATAGAGGAGGGGCTGATGGTTCATAATTATATTTCAGTATAAAAATATAGAAAATCCATTTGCGTCAAATCAATTTTGGGAAATGTTTGTGCTAAACCAATCAGAATAGCAGAAGAAAATAGCTAATATTTTTGCTTATTTGATGAAGTTCCCCAAATACAATATCTTTTAAAAATTGCATGTTATGCGATTGGGTCTCAAATTACTTGAAACCTTAAAATAATTAGACAAAATGCACCTTGGACCTTAACTTTTTAGCGGTTTTCGAGTCTAGGCCAATCAGATCACTAGTTGTAACAGTGAAAAAAGTTGACATTCCATCGTGCATTACGTTTCAGCACTTTCCTTCTTGTGCGGATCATTACTTAAAGGTGTTTCAGTGAATCACATCGGTTAGTATGAGTGTTGAACGTTTTAAAAAAAATCCATCGAGCCGTTCCTAAGATTTTTACAAACGCGATAAAAATCGAAAATTACCCGAAAATTGCACATGAAGCGATGTTAGGAAAAAAAGGTAGTTCTAAAGATCGCAAAAGAGAAAGTTAACAAAACTTTGAAGGTGTACAAACATAACATCAAGCTACTTTTTGACACTATCTTTAAGCAATTTCACATAACCAGTGTTAATCTCTCGATCAATTTATTACCAGTACACAAATAGTAAGATTTGAAATGTTATTGCAATTTATTTGAAGTCAAACATACAGAATTTAAAACCAGTTAAGCCCCTTTCCCACATACACGAATTTTCGTACGGTCGATCACGAATTTTTAATTTTTAAAAATCGCAGTGGCGTCGGGACGAAATTCGTGGTCGACGGTAGCAATTCGTGGTGCGCCTCAATGGACCGTGACGACACCTGAAAGGACCACGATTTTTTTTTTGACATGTCAAAAAAAAATCGTGGCTCATCGTAGCACAAACAAATTTTTAGACAAACGTAACACCTTCGTAGTAGCATCGTAGTACCACCGTAGCGTTGCAACAGCATCTTGGTGATTCGCGTGCAGATTGCCACGGTAGACCGCGATTTTTAAAAATTCCAAAATCGTGATCGACCGTACGAAAATTCGTGTATGTGGGAAAGGGGCTTTAGTGGTGAAAATTTCACTCACGTTGATCTGACTTGAAAAATGTAGGTATGGTCTCCAGAAAACTGTATCGAAACACCTTGAATCTGTTTTACTCTTCAATTCTTTGACTTCAAACTCAGTATGCAAATTAAAACCGATCTGTAGACTTAATCTTACGTTGTTTCGTATTCACGAGATGACCCTTAGAGGCCTTTGATTTTACCTACATGAAACAAAATCTAACCTCGTGACTTTTTCCAGGCACCCAGGATTTTCAGCTCCAGTCTTAAACGTTGAAATGATAATCAAAACCAGAAGAAGGCCAAAAAATACCAGCACCCCAATGGCGACCCACTTCTCGTCTTCCTCGTTCTCTCCTCTTACAAAGTACACCAATGAAAAGCTCACAAGGGGGAGAACACGAATCAACTCAATAACAAATGGAAGAACCTGCCACGTAAAGATATGAAAATGATATAGACGAATATTGTAATGTTCTCTAATATTCACTCAAGTGACCGGCGAACATACTGGAGTGCTAAAACGATAGGACATGTTTGAAGAATAGAGCTGAAGTCCCACAGGATTCGTTTAAGACACCAATATGGCCGCCATTTCATTGTTTTGGGGCACCAGCATGGACGCCGTGACGTCACGTGCAAGCGCTGTATTGAGGTACAAAAAGATAATCAGAATCAGAATCAGAATATTTTGCCTCCTAAGAATTTTGTAGTTTTGGATAGCTGATATTTCCTAAAAAAGAAAAAGCTAAAAATTGCGTAGATTACTAAGATTGACGAGCTAGCGCTTTCAAGTTTTGAAGTAATTTCGCATATATTTAGCACGTAACTTCGTATGCTTATGACACAAAATGCAAACAATCACGTAAGCAAATATACACTTATATAATCGTGTGAGACAAAATTGTGCCACGTTGCAACTAATTAGGCACTTGCATCTGTACTAAAGGCGAAGATTACGTTACTTGATGTTCGTGACTTTTTTCTTCTTAACCGGTATCGTCTTTACCCAGAATCAATTATGGGGTCATGTGAAGTGGTTTTTATAACTTTTGAATCTGTAGACAAAATCCTACGGCGTGAAAATTCAAATGAAAGCTACAAAGCAGTACTTTCATGTGGTGCTGTTTATTATGCTGTATAAGGTAGTTTTTACTTTTGAGTCGGTGGATGAAATTCTAAAGTGTGACCATTCAAATGAAAGCTACAGAGCAGTACTTTCATGTGGTGCTGTTTATTATGCTGTATAAGGTAGTTTTTACTTTTGAGTCGGTGAATGAAATTCTAAAGTGTGACCATTCAAATAACAGCTGCCAGCAGGACTTTCTTGTGGTGCTGTTTATTATGCTTTTCAAGGCGGTTCTAACTTTTGAGGCTCTGAATGAAATTTTAAAATGTGACCATTCAAATGAAAGCTACAGAGCAGTACTTTCCTGTGTTTTTGTCTATGATGCTGTAGTACTTTCCTGCATGTGGTGCTGTTTATTACGCTGCATAAGGTGGTTCTGACTGTTTAGTCTATGGGTGAAACCCTACGATGTGACCATTAAAATGAAACGTCCTTTGCATGTTTTTCTTTTTTCATGGTTCTGTTTGTTCGAGATTTTTGTTGAGTTTTGATTACGGGTACTTTTGAGAGTTCGAGAGTTATAGAATCATATCTTCACGATTTTACAAAAAAACGACTATCTAACTTGTCCATTATGGTTATATCGGGGATTTATCTTTAGCGTTGTTGATAGATTTTCGTTACTGTGCAATACAACATCAAAAGCTGAAAAACCTTAAAAACGTCTTCACTGAACCGACATACGTCGTCAGTTGCAAAAGTTGATGATCAAACGAGAGCTTGCCCAAATATGGGTGTAATGGCAGCCCACGTTACCTACCCTTAAAAAGAAATTCTCCCTTTTCAGAGCCTCGTTGTCAGACACCATGGAGGATCCCATACCCAGTCCTAGCACAGTTTGAAGCTGTTTGTAGCCTACTTCTGACTGATCGTAAGCTCCCATGTGTCGCGCAACTGCAGCGGCTGACGTTGCCATGGCTGCCGACAGATCAACATCTCCGGGATCGAGCTTGTTTTCAAACTGTTCCTGTCCTTCACGCCGATCCAAGCGCTCTATTTCGGTCGGTGACATAATAAGGAGTTCGTATTTTGCCTCATTCTCCTTCTCGTCGTGTAGGCACCATTCGTTGACCACGATGTTTGATAAATATTGAGGCTTAATTCCCTCAAGGTCTCGTAGGCTCAACGCTCCAAATTCACCGTTGTTTAGTGCCTCGTGATCCGATGCCGACCGACACGTCACAAGAAAAATATCTTCGATACCAATTCCTTTACAACCTGTGGTACCAACACTGGCGTCTGTGTAAAATGCTGACTGTAGTCTCCACCTGAAATGAGAACGTTATCATGCACGTTCATAACTGAACTAGACTAAAATAAAGGTTAAGTTTCCTTAAAACGCTTTTACACGACAAACTTGAATTTACAAACTCCTGTTGGCAAACTTTAAAAATGAGCAAACTTGTGTTTTGACACGACAATTTCCAAAACCCAGAATTTCAACCTCGTTCTCAGGCCAGGACAACAAATCTGGAGCTGAGGGTTTTGATTCGTTAAAAAGTGAACAACATGTGTTTCACACCTCATATATGTGAGTTTGCAAACTTAAAAATGTTGGCGAAAGAGTTGGTGAGAACAGAAGCAAGATATGTTTTAAGGAGCCTTCGCACGACAATCTACATTTGGGAAACTAGTGTTCCCAAACTCCAAGAAGTTAACCTTGTCCCAAGGGTCCACTCTTCTCGAGGGAGGAAGAGAGAAGACCCTGGACAACGTGATTACACAAATCGAAGTTGTAGCAAATTTTCACACGTTAAATGCGAGTTTGCCAACTCAAAAAAAGGAGCGAAATATTTCAGTGGCGAGAATAGAAATAAGTTATATTTGTCGCCGACAGTTTGCCACCTGTTGATGTCACGTTCACACACGTCAACTTGAGCTTGCTAACACAAGTTTGCTAGTTTAGTTTGTCATGTGAAGGTGCCTTTGGCCAACAGTTAGACAAAGAGTTTGCCACCTGTTGATGTCACGTTCACACACGTCAACATGAGTTTGCTAACACAAGTTTGCTGGTTTAGTTTGTCATATGAAGGTGCCTTTGGCCAACAGTTTGCCAACAAGTTTAACAACTGCTGATGTAACGTTCACACACGTCAACTTGAGTTTGCTAACACAAGTTTGCTAGTTTAGTTTGTCATGTGAAGGTGCCTTTGGCCAACAGTTTTTCAGCAAGTTTATTTGCCAACTGTTGATGTAACGTTCACATACGCCAAATCGAGTTTGACAACACAAGGTTGCTTAGGATCGGGAAAGCTGTTGTTTTTTTCATTTTTCGCTTACGAGAGTATTGTAAATTATCAGCACTTATCCATGAAATATTTTTCTCACACGCGATTGGTCTAAAAACATCACTTGATGCAGCCAAACCTGGGCAATATCCAATGATATTCCCTAGTTCTCAAAATTTGCGTTTTACGTTTGCACGTTCAGTTTTCTTACAAATCTATTGCTTAATTATTTAAATAGAAATGATTGTTTTGGACAGACTAGAAATATTTTTCAACGTTCCAAAATTGTTTTGATGTTGGCCAACTCTCCCTAACAGAGAGCCCGCGTGAAGAATATTTAAAGGATAATAAACACGATAGTCTCCATTTGGCTTTTGTACATAGAGTAGGGTTCTAAGTTCTGGTACACGGGTTTAGTACATACCTGTTAAAGACGTACACAAGTCGTTGCTGAAGCGCCCCCAACGCAGGCACGATCCACAGAACGATTCCAGAAGCAAAGAGGAGACGAAAGAACAAGTGATCTGAATAGTCCACGCCAAATACGGTTAATTCGTATACCTTCCAGTACACTGCGTAGGAATACAAGTACACCACTACGACAAACGAAGATTTACTTCTGAGAACTGGAAAAAAGATCCACACCGCAATGCTAAATAAAAAGATAAGAAGCTGAGCCCAGACAGGGGTGCGGTCAAAGAAGTAATAAATGAAATAGGGAATGAAAGTGAAAGCGAACAGCAAACCACAGAAAGCAGACAAGAAGGTTAGCTCGCCGCTAAATCGTCGCACTTTTTTTGCCATCATGTAGAAAATGACGAAAAGGATCGCAAGCACAGAAAACATGACAATGCGTTGATAAGCTTCGGAGCCTACTTGTAGTTTGCAGCGCGGTTTTCTTGGTAAACCGCCACCCTTGCGAGGTCGTAAGGTGGAAGTAACATTAACATTATCGCATTCATCTTCAGCTGTTAGCAGGTCTTTGAACAGATAATTCACCACGTAAACGAGCGGGAAAAGGTAGGAGCCCCACACGATTGTAGGCATTATAACAGAAACTACCAACATCAGAGACAGCAGTACCAAGGTATCAAATATTCCTTTCAAGGGTTTCTGCCAGTTGCACATCAACCCTGCATTTTCTCTCATGTGGTCGAAGAATTCCTGATGCCATTTTGGATCGTCTTTTTTTTTCATTGCGGTATTTCCAATCCAGGTAGGCTGTGCCTGTGTAACCGCCCCCTGACACGCAGCTCAGGTAGTCTACTTTGGTGTTACGCTGTAAGAGCCTGCGTAGAACGCCCGAGCAGAAGGCCGCTGACCGGATACCTCCGCCAGAGAACGCAAGGCCTGTTTCAGACATTGCTGAAAAAAAAAAAAAAACAAGATTGAGCAACAAAATCAAAGGCTTCTATAAGCCAACTCGTCAATACGAGACGAACTAAATAAAAGATTCTTCACAAAATAAACCATGGTATATAAAGATATATACCAGTGGAATGCTTACCGCGGCAACTAAATTTAATGACAAAACTCGTCACATATTTTCAGAGCCGAATGATTTGGGTCACAATTTTAGAAATAAAGTACTTAAATGAAGACTTTCTATAAAGGTTGCCAACTTCATCAAATTTCCGTGTAAAAATTAAAAAAAACAAACATTCGATGACTTTACCAGGATTCGAATTCGAGCCAACAGTTCTTGAAACCTGCGCTATAAGGTAGTTGAGAAACAGCGCCTTACACCACTTGACCACCTATGCGCAAGCAAAACGTTTTGTTTAATTTTAGTACTTAACGCATGTTTATGTTAAACAAACGTTTACAGCCGAGTGAGTAAGCGGCGATTGAGTGACTTCTTTCCCCTAAATGCGACAACTCGTTTTACTCTTTACGTTAAAACTAATTTTTTTTTTACTTATCTTCTTACGAAAATACTCTTTTGGTTGTTATAGAAACAAAATCAACGACCGTCCTCTCGTTATGCAGCTTTCGAGCTGGAGGTTCTGAATGGGCATAGTGGAATCTCTGGTATCGGTTAACTGTTTAACTCCGAAGAGTACCAATAATCAAAATTCAAGAAAAAAATCTCAAATTTCATTTTACAGTACAGTGCAAAATGATCGCTAAAAAGGTTTTATTTGAATGGCCACACCATAGCAATTCGTCCACAGACTCAAAAGTTGTAACTACACTATTACTGTAACTGCATGTCTCCACGTGGTACACATAATTGAGTCTGGGAACCGGAAAAGGTTAAATTTTCAGCTTATTCTCAGCTACCAATTAAAATCATAGCCATTTATCATGTCAGGTGAGTTTACTCTGAAAGTTTCTGGTTGACAGGGGAAAATGGTTCCAAATGTTAATGTTGGCCTAAAGAATATTCGTTTAACTATTTTCACACCTTACCCTCCTTATCCTCCAGAAAAAAAGAAAAGAAAAAGAAATCCAATGCGTGCCTAAAAAAGGGATGTTACTTTTGAGAGGGACTGTATCACTTCTTACTTGGCCGCTGAGGGTTAAGGTGGGAGTTAACCTAAATGCCACTTTTCCGCCACTTGACATGGCTTTAATGGAAATATCTCGTTCACGTTTCAAGCAATCCAAAACCTCTATGCTTAAAACATAAACCTATGTTATGGGGTGTTTTGTAAATTTTTGGGTGATTTTTGGGTATGTTTGGGAGGAAATAGTTTTTCTCAAAGGATTGGTAAAATTTAGAGAAATAAGAAATGTTGAAGATTTAGTGAAGTTTTAAAATTAGAATTTGTAGTTAATAATTAATAGACGGATACCAAGTTAGTCCACTAGCAACCTGGGGTGCTCTTGTGTGGGTATCGACTGTCTGTTGGTGTTCCAAAAATCATTTTCTTACTCCTAACCCTTCTTAAAACCTCATCAAATTTCATTCAAATTTAGGTTAAGTCAAGCCTTAAGACATCACATTGAGGTTAAAGGATGTTTATCTGTTTCTCTTGATTTATTCCCCTAAGCCTTGGAGTCAAGACAGAATTTTAATACATCGACGTGGCCTATTGTATCTAGATGGAGTAAGTCAGCTTATTACACGCACGAGCGAGTAAGGCCTCCACGCTCCCTCGCGCGAACTTCGCTTGCGAGCGTGTGATTTTCTCACTCACTCCACGACGAGTTATTTGAAAATACGTCATATTCATTTCCAAGGCTTGTGTAGAAAATCGTAAAATTACGGCATGATTCTCCAAATACTCCAATACAGTCAACTCTCTCTTAACGGACACCTCCATAAGACGAACATCTGGTGTTGGTCCCGGCCGTTTTTCAGTCATTTTACACCTCTCAAAGACGGACAACGGACACTTGAGAAGTGTTTTTTTTAGTGAAAAATACTTCAAAACGAAATGTTAGTGCTGAATATGAACAAACAAGTCCACTTTTCTAATGTTATTTTTGTTCCAGTTTGTAGGTTTTGCTTAAGTAAACGACTTTAAACAGACTTAAAACGAACGTGTATTAATTGTGCATAGGTTCAGCTTTATTGTCTCAGAATTACTGGTGTCACGGTACCTCGACTCTCTATAAGCCGGACACCTCTCTAAGACGGACAGTTGGGGCCGTTCCCGACGGTGTCCGTCTTAGAGAGAGTTGAATGTATACTCTGCATGCTCCTCATTTATATTAAGGTGAAATTGACTTGAAAATAGACTGGAACCTGGTATGTTGAACTCCATATAATTAAACCTTAAGGTAATCCGGATCAATCCTTTTTAAACTCCCAAGAGTGCCAAAAATATTTGTGCACAACCGTGAGAATTTTACGATATTTTCGGATTTAGATAGCGGAATAAAGACTGGTTTCCATATGTCACTGGGAATGATCATATGGAAACCACCCTCCAGCGATCGTAGAGATTGCAGTGACAACGATCGCTGATACAGTCTCCATCGAAGCGATCATCGCCGGTCATATGGAAACCGGTTAACGCGACGATCGGCCAACTTTTTTGAAGCAATCGTAGCGATTGCAGCGATCCCAGCGATCGTAGTAACGATTAATAATGGAAACTAGGGTTTACGAAGAATAATTCAAGTTGATCGGAAAGATGTATTAAAGTGATTATAATTATTTAAGTAAGAACGCGATGAATTTTTAATGGTATTGGCCGGTCATTGATCTGGATACAAATAAATGTTTTGCATAAGCTCAAAAGGTCAGTGACAGATCAGTGATTAATATTAGTTATGCTGCTTTGTCCAACCCAAGCGCACCTCATAAATATTACTAAATTACAATTGCAAACACTTTTAATTTGCCTCTTCAAAGCGAATTAGAATGTGTAAAATTTTAACTCACTATTTATTTAGTTAGAATTTATATATGTGCAATTCGTGTGTAGTTAAAACAGCTGACAGGTCTATAACACAGATATCAAGTCGTAATAACCTGACTACAGGATCAGGAAAGTAATTTTAAACGCGAAAATTTAAGTCACGTCAATTTCTAGGAGCGTTATTTTCTGCGATCTTAATTATTATACAGAAAATAAATGGAGCGTTAATTTCTATGACATTAGTTTCAATTCTATCATTTATCATGTCCATAGCTATAGGCTACTTAAAGAACAGTCTTTTTTTTTGTTTAGCGCATTTCACACTAGCTGTGTATACCTTATCTGTTTCATTTGCTCGATCCACAAGACAACCTCAGTCATTATAGAAAATATATTAACATATTTGAAATTAACGAATCAAGAGAAAAATAAACTATTCTAGACTATTTTAACGCGAAAGAAAAGGTTCTATTCCAAACAAAGAAAATTAACGCGAGTGCGGAGGTCTTGAAATCTATCGAGGAAGATTATCTTGATATTTCAACTAAAGGTATTTGTCGGAACTGATAGTCAACCAGGCGCTGAAAGAGCATGCATTCTGGGGGCTAGAAAGAACTTGAATTTATCTTACGCGGCCCCTGACTTGGACATTAACACCTTGCATGTATGAACTTCACTCTTTAAAACCCACGCCGTCCACACATCTCTTGTCGATCAATAACCTCCCCAATTTCACAGCTAATAATAGTATTATTAGACTTTACAAGGATATTTTATGTTGTGATTCAAATTTAGCGAAATGATTTGTAATGCAAGCTCACCTTTGTGATTCGAATATCCCTACAAATCTGACTGGGGGTTCGATACAAGAAGGAGTTCGATACAAGCGTGAGAGTACTTTTAAGACGGCGCTATCAACAATCAAATGACTGGACAGAATCGCCGCTGCCGTTGGGACACTGCCGTTGAATATGTGACAGTATTTTTATAGTACGTGATTGCGTGTACGTGTAGGTGTTTGTATTTCAAAATCAACATATCAATTGTCACATTCTTTGAATAATAAGATCGACCGTTTTACTTCTGGGGGGGGTGGGTGATTTGATGGGAAAAAAATTTCTTGCAACTGCAGAAGCCCGACTTGAATATTTTTTTTTTTAAGCAAAACAATTCCCACATGCCAGTAACACAGCTAAAGGAATAAATATCGAGCAAACGGACAAGATCACCCACCCCTCCCTTTCAAAAATCTAATAGTTAACCCCACCCAGGCTAGCAATTATATTCTGTAGTATTATAACAAAATCCGGGTCATGGCTCGTGTACGACGACTGTATTGTGATGTATTGTGTTTGGTAGCATTAGGTTGTATTGTTTTAGGTTTTATGACGTCAGTCAGTTCGTCGTACATGAGCCATGACCCCAAAATCCGCCATACAATCAGATCATTGAGTTCCAGCAGCCGCGAAAAGACATCATGTTCAGGAGAAAAGGTAATAAAAGTATGGTTGTCTGACAACGGGAAGCATTGTGAATTATATATCGATGAAAATTATATACTTAAGCAAGAATAAATTGTTAAAACTTTTAATATTGGATCTAAGACATACACGAAAGTTTTCAATCTTAGAATTTCCAAGACCAATATAGCTCATTGGTGTAAAAGTAATAATTTAAAATTGATGTTGGACCGTGACAAGCGAAAACGACGTCTCCGTTTAAAATGTATTGAAGGAACTAACGTCAGGAAAACGTTGGAAGAAAATAAATATTGAAACAGCCATGATTAGGTTTTTGGTTACAATTTAGAACGGAAGTCATCCAAAGTAAATCTGCGTGGGAGGCTAATTTACCGAGCATAAAAATTCTAAATCGTCCTGCGGTCACGAACTTACAGATAACAAACTTGCACTGGAATTTGCTAGATGTCCTTATTGGATTTTGCAAATAAATTATGTAGATGTAGATGAAAAAAATATCTCAACATATTCACGTTAAAAGTCCGTTGTTATGGAAACTTTGATTTTGGCACCTCGCCATTTTAATAGCGGAGAAAGCCCAAGGGACGAAGTTGTTATGGTCACGAAAAAAACAAAAACAAAAACAAAAAAGACTGAAATAGCGTAATACATTCTCTCCCGTGTTTCCTTGAGTCAATCCTGTCCCGTATCTTTCTATGTTCAGCTACGCCGCTCCCGCGAAATATCATGTCAGTTTCCACAGAGGCCCGCGTGTGGATGAAACTGACACATTGATCATTGTGTGGCGTTTGCTTGGAAAAAAAACTGACAAAAGAGGCAGATTGGACGTACTCCTCGCATGGCTGATGTCCCGGATGACAGCATGCCCCTTACCAAGACTACGAGCAGTTTCTCTTTCCCAGCTTAGTCCGTCGAGCGAGAAACGAAAAAACCCGGGGGGGGGGGGGGTACTCCCCCAAAATACCTATGCGGGTATGTGCCGCCCAACGGGGTCGTGATTTTGGGACCGCCTGATCTAGAACGGGGTATCCATTTTAGAGACATTTCCTAGAACGGGGTATAATATTTCGAACGCACGAAAGCTTCAAATTATCAGCAGCCATTTTTCTAGAACGGGGTATTAAAAATTGACCTATTTCTAGAACGGGGTATCATTTTGAGTGCAAATTCTTTCTAAAACGGGGTCCAAATGTGGAGACCCAGGCGGTACATACCCACCCAAAATATACCCGAGAACCCCCCCCCCCCCCCCCCCCCCCCCCCCCGGGGGTAAAACATTAGCGAACGGATAATGGCCGCGCGAAACTGGGGGCGAGACAGGCTCTCCCCCAGTTTCGCGCGGGGGGCGAGCAAGAGAGACTGCTTGTTGTCTACCCTAACCGGAAGCTGGTTACAGATTTAACCAATTGTATGGCAGTCACATAAATCAATTTATTTACCATCGTGAAATAAATTTAGTATTCCATGTCAATAACACTGAAGTAATAAACAAAATAAGAAAGGCCGACTGTACAGTTGGGGAAAAAAATTGTATATTTCCAATATTTCATTCATTCATTCATTCATTTATTTTGTCATTAACCACATTAAAAATATATAATAATAATAATAATAATAATAATAATAATAATAATAATCAGAAACCCATAAGTGGGTTGAAACGTGTAACGCGCATTCACAGCTTCCGAATATTCATTTTTTGCTTAGTACCATATTTGGAAACTCCCCGGTCCAGGGAGATTGGAAGCAAGTTGTTCTAGTGAATTGATTGGTTAATATTTTTATCTTGATTTTCCAAATATGGCTGTAACAACTTCTTAGCAAATTGAATAATCAGAAGCTTGTTTTGAAGCGTACAAGAGACAGTTGCACGTTTCAACCCACTTATGGGTTTCTGTAATAATACAATACATTAGGAATTTATAATAACTTAAAAGACGATAGACTACAAAATGTTTAAGGTGGTAGTGACAAGGAAGCCTATATAGAAGCCGGGGGCTTATGAACTATAGGCTTCCTGACAATATAGAATACATCATACGAATTATGAGGACAGCATGAAATATAAAATGTATTATTTTAAAAAGAAAAGAAAAGAAAAGAAAAGGAAAGGAAAGAAGAAGTATGTAGCTCAACAAAGAGTATTTTTGACTAAGAAAGAAGGAATTTTTTAAAGTGCACCTAAACCCCAATTTTTTTTTCTGTTAATCAACTCAATGTACGTTGAAAAGTCAAATACTGAAATATTTCTTGTTTTTAACGTCGCATTAGTGAGTTATAGAGATTTGAATTTACTAAATGCTAATTAGATGATGTCAAATGCAGACTCCATTATTATACAACTACTTGTTTCCACCTCCAAGTAATATTTTTTTTACAAATCAATTGACTATAAACAGTTTTTATTAGTATTTCTTAAATTGATTATCCTTGAGCCGTGAACTGCATATTGTAAATTAAAGTAGAAATAATGGTAAAGTCTGCATTTGACGTCATCTAATTAGCATTTTGTAAATTCAAATCTCTATAACTCACTCACGCGACGGTAAAAACAAGAAATATTTCACTATTCGACTTTTCAACGTACATTGAGTTGATTAAAAGAAAAAAAAAATAGGGTTTAGGTGCACTTTAAGTCTTTTGCCAAACAAACGAATACTTTCACTGTTTTGAATTTCATGACACGGCCTGACTTCTTCAGGGTACTGATTATAGGCAACATCGTTACAATTCAAATAACCAAGAAACAATGGAATATAAGGTTACAAGCAAAAACGTTACAAAATTCAAATAATACAAGATAAGTAATAAAAGATGACATGTGCTATAAATATAAAATAGGGGGGTTTACAATTCCTCGCGCTTATTGATACCCTTGGGTTAAAGTGTTTGACCCCGTTCTATTAATAATCCCTCCCTTGCTTTGCGTGTAGCGTCACGAGATGAATGCATGAGTTCTAATGGGATGAGTTCCATGTCAGTGGGTGAATGGTTGTCGGAAAGAAAATGGTCTGAAACTGTGGTAGGTCTCGAAGTAGGGGTGGGTCTGTCAACTGGTCTTCGGTGTTCGTTAAATCTGTCTTTAAGTCGCCGTTTCGTTTCACCTATGTACTGTTTGTTACAACGTTGGCAGTGTACCATGTAGATGAGATTTTTTGAGTTACAGTCAATGCTGTCTTCTTCATCAATCGCAAAAATTGCAGGACAAGGACGCTTATTGGCCGGTAGGGGCGCTTATTCAATAGTAGACTTATGCTGTGTTCACACTAGGGCAAAATTAGACTAACCTGTAATTCTAGTAACTTCACATATATGATCGAATGTAAAAAATGTAAAAAACAGTATATATGGGAAACCAAACGGCACAATTCGTGAACGCTTCACAGAACACGGACAAGGGTCAAACAACCCACATCACGCCAACTCCACAGCAGCGGTCCCTACACATTTCAACTTTCCAGGCCACTCTTCCGCGGACATGAAATTCATCCCGTTTGAACTGCAGCCTACCATCGATGCTTCCCGTCGAAAAGCACGCGAGGCCTTTTTACTTCAAAGAGGGAACACTTTATCACCAGAAGGCATTAACCGAAGGAACAAACGCTGACCTCAGTTTTGTATCATACACTTTATATGTCATAAGAGTCATATATTATTTTTATCTTATGTTTACAAGTGCGCTGTCTACATGTCATGTATTAGCCAATCATTTATAACCATGTAATTTTCAAATTTTAGGAGCCTTTACAATATTTTCTTTCAGTATAGCCCTGGCCCTGAAGAAGACTAGTTCTATTAGTCGAAATATTGGCCGTTTTAATAAATCTGCCTTTCGCCGTAGTGCCAGCCTTGCATTCAGTTTTGTATTTTCACATTCAAGTGACGCCTGGCACGAGATCTTTCACAAGGAAGATCCGGCAACTACCAGCAAGTTTAATTTCTGCGTCGTGTGGACCTCTGCATTCAAAAGTTTTTCAAAATTAGATATGTTTAGTCTGATCACGAATTAAACATCTTTTCACATTAGGCGGCGCATTGCGCGAAGCATGATCAAAACATGTTTATTCTGAGCACGGATTGAAACTACCTCAGTACCCTAAGCGCTACTAATCTACAAATTTTGACCCCTCAAAAGGCACGATGAGCGCCCCGTCATTTTTATTTATCTATCTATTTGGGAACCCCCAAATAACCCCCCCCCCCCCCCCCCCCTCCACCCCTTATTGTGAAGTACATATAAGAATTAAATACCTTGGAGGATTTATGTATTCGTTGGCCTGATCCAAGTCTTTCGCCTGTCTGTACACAGCGGAGATGACATTAAATGCTTTTGTGAGAATAAACGGCCAGTTTCCTGAATTATGACGCATTGCACGCGCACAGACATCCCAACACGTGACCAGATAATCGTCCACTAGTTGTTCTGTCCAAAGGATATGAGCTGATATGACTGCTTCCTTTAAGAAACAAAACAACCTATAATAGCAATCAATTAAAAAGAGAAGAGCTATTTCTTAGTAGATTTGGATGGAAAGGGAGATGGATGGGGCGCGGAAGCATCGTGTTTCACGGAGACAATTCATAAAAGATAGCAGCTCTACCCCTCCCCCCCCCCCCCCCCCCCCCCCCAAATAGCTGGATTAATAAACAATTCTGCCCTTCTTCGCACCTTCGCCACGAGGCAAGCGAAGGAGACTGAAGGAGTTATAATCATCCTGACAGATAACTCTGGATTGCAAACGAAACTATTATAACTTTAATGTTGTTCGAGATGAGGAACAACGTTATCTGCCTCAACATACAGACCAAAACATCAGTTTCTGAAGCGAGTATTTGTCAACACGTGGATGAATGACGGTAACTTTGAAACGAATTCTACAAGGACGTTCTTTAGGTAAGAAAAATATTATATAGTTTTCTCGCAGCATTTATTAAGGGTTGTTATATGAAGCAACGGCTTAATATATAAACGGCCGGATGGTTCAATTTAAACTCGACGCTAACAAGAATCTACTTCGTTAGTCTGCAACCAAAATTTTAGCCGCCATAACTGTGCATAAATTATAACCGTTGTATTGGTTTGAGATACACATAGACTGACGCGATATACAACGATTTTATTCTGGTCAATTCACTTGATCTGGACGCTAATAAGATGCTACTTAGTAGTTAGTCTGCAAATAAAATTTCAGCCGCCATTTTTTTATCAATTGCCTCTTAATCGACTCGTATACATCAAATCAGTAACCATTCATATGGTTTAAGACAACACAAACCGGGCTGACGCGATATACAGCAATTTTGTTACACAGTATCTGATGTGTTGCTACGGTAAAAGAAAAGGCAAAATAAATCGAAGCTTGTTATTGATAATTGTACTTCTAACAAACAGCTTTAAATTTTAAGTCATTTTTTGTGTGGCTTTAGCCCATTGGGTCAGCACGAGCGTTGTTGTTGTTGTTGTAAATAGTTTAATCCCTATTTCCTTTTGTAATGTTCCTTTAGGTAGCATACTCGCGCAAGTTTGATTCAGTAAGAGTGAGTTCTGAACAACAAGACCCTACGGTCAGTTTCATCTGGTGATTCTTCACGCACACGTTTCATGAGGTACGTATTTATTATAAGAATAACCGCTTTTCTTTTTTTATTTTCTTCTTTCGCGATATTGACAAGTTGTTCTTGTGCGCCTATGGACAATGAAGGATTATTCGATTTCGTGTATAAATAAAGATTGATGATGATGATGATGATGATGATGATGAGGAGCGGGAGCTTGGTACCCACTAGCGATATTTAATTATAAGCGCCGTTTTGTCGCGTAGAACTCAGTGCAAGAGAAAATGACCTAACAGCATAAACAGCGACATCATCATAATAACAATTGTTCATCTCTCTCCTTCGATCTCCAGGTAGATGTCAGACGCGGAATGGAAGAATGTGGCAGACACCATCAACGTCATCATGAATTGTTTTAGGTGAGATTTGGAAAAACTATAGATGTAGACCTCATGGGTTCGTGTCTGAAAAAGGCAACGAATAGTTTCATATGACTCTCAGGGATAGTCGAGCGAGCAAAACACGCGACAGCGCGGAAAAATCGCTTGTCCCGAAGAGACGCGACTCACGCGCATGTTTCTCTCGCGCGACCTTCGATGGGTAAAAAAGTTGACCACAACTCTCCGCCCAAAATCGCCTCCCGACGAGAGGACGCGACTCACGCGCGTGTTTCACTCTCGCGACTATCCCTGGGCATCTGAGCACCCGTGCTGACCACCATTGCCGGATTAGCTAGCGGTAGGCAATTACACTAAATAAGATTAAAGATTAAAGAAATACAGTCGACTCCCGATAACTGGAACCTTCAAGGGAAATAGAAAAAAGGTTCGAGTTATCGGGAGTTGAGAACAAATGACTGGAAATAAGGAAAAAAAAACGGTGTTTACTGTGTATTTCTGTTCATACGGTGTACTTTTTAATCAAATTTTATTACTGCATGGAATGGAACAATATTTCTAGATATTACACAATCAGAACGTAACGTAACGTGAAATAAAACAAAGCAAAGCAGTAGGAAAAGAGACTGAATTGGACTGACACATTTTTTGTAATGCATAAAAAGACAGAATACACGGAAGCTTCTAAATAAATTCAATGTTTTGGACTACAGTACCATATTTTTTGACTTGTCACCTCTTGACAAACGTGGTTCGAATTATCGAGGGCAGAATTATATGGAAAATGACCTGAAGGGAAACGAAAATTACTTCGAGTTAGCGGGAGGTTCGAGTTATCGAGGGTTCGAGTTATCGAGGGTTCGAGTTATCTAGAGTAAAATTACCGGTAAATGTATAACGGAAATCCAAGGGAAATCGATTTTGGTTCGAGTTAGCGCGAGGTTCGATACCGAGGATTCGAGTTATCGGTAGTCGACTGTAAGAGACTAATCGTAGCCTGAAAAAATGTGTAAAAAGCCCATCAGGCAATCATTTATTTTGTCCCAGTAAATATCAGTGTTATGAGATCAAGACAGTAAAACTCCCTCGAAAGAAATTTGGAACCGGGTGTGGTGTGAGTGGAGGCTTCAGTCCCTTTTACCTTTCGCCCTGCGATTCCATGATAATTAAATACTAGACACATAACTCAGCGAATACGTATACTTAGATGATAGTTTTCTTTTGTTAGGTTGAACACAGAAATGAGAAATCATAGCAGAGCTTCCATCAACTTTGACATGATTGTAGTTAAAGAGGTGAGTTGATTTATAAGCTTTAATAGATACTTTCCGTTAATTCAGTTTTTCCTTTTTTTTTAAATTTGTTAAAGAACAAAAAAGTTCTCGGGCTGAAAGTAAAACACAGTGAATACAAGATGTGCTGTCTGCGCTCTATCCGGTTTAATAATCGAAAGAATAATCGAAACTGTGGTGCTGCAGTAGGGGAATGAGAAACGAAAATGTGTTTTAACTTTTATTAACTGCGTTTAAAAGGGTAAATTGGCCACTGGAAGGCCATTTAAAAGCTGACCTTTCGAGCGCTACTGTCTACGTTATTCGCTCTGACAAAGCCCTCCACCTGACCCTTCGTGAATCGCTCTCCTTTCCATTCCATTCCATTCGTGAAGCGCCAACCTTTGTGATTCACTCTAACGAAGGGCTAGCGCTCGAAACTTTTGATCAAGAAAACTCGACCCCATTTTCGTGTCTGCCTTTTTGATAGTCAAAACGTAATGGCCTTCGGTAATCAATATATGTTTGTTTTATTTCTATGCAGAATACAAGGAAACGTAATGTCAGAATCAAGCAAGGAAGAAAGAAAGACAAACAACTTTAACAAGGAAGAGGTAGAGAAACTTAGTTGTACTTTAAGCGCAGCAATTTTTTTCATCGCCGCTAAATTCGAGCAGAAATTTCTTATTTCAGTCGAGATAAAGTGCAACACAGACATAACAATTGAAACTTCGCCGCGGTGTATAACGAGCAAAATCTAGTACCATCTGATAAATGCCGCATAGAAAGAAGAGAATGAAGCTCGAAATCAAATAACTGCATTGTTCATCTATACAGCAGTTAACAGAATAGCAATGCCATGTAAATATTCAGGGCAAGTTATAGGCAATTTCAACTATAAGGATTATTGTTAAAGTAGAGTCATAAATTCTCAATGTTTGAACATTTGAACGTTGTCAGTACCGAGGTAGTTAATCACCAAAATCGAGGCGAGTCGGCACTGAAAGTTATTTTACTAAACATTTTTAAAAGTAGGCGTAATATATATAGATAGGCTTAGCCTAACAGCGGAGCTCTCTCAACAGAAACGATGATGATAAGCTTAACTTAGGTAAAAGGTCGGAAGAAAGAAAAATTAGCATTAAGATTGACGACCGGGCTATCTTTCAATGTTAGCAATTCTCAAAAACAGTATTACGCGCGACAGTACATTTAGACTGCACAAAAGCTCACAAAAACAACTTTTTCTCGGTCTAGAATAACTAGTGCAACTAATTTACCGAATAAAATACACCTGTTGCGTATCAAAAATTGCCCGCGAAACTGATTTGGAAATCAAAATTGCAAAAAATACACAGACATCTTTGCGCAAGGCGACGCGAGTGAAACTCTTTTTATTTTACATAAAATCGATTTTCAACCTATGTAATGAATGAATTACAAACACATAAAAATGGACAACAAAATCTTCTTTTGAAAAATTTTATTCAAATATCCGTTAGTTTACGTTTAAAAGTAAAAAGAGTACCATTAGCGCATCGAGGAGCTGTCTGGCTGAGCACATGGCGAAATTCAAGATGTCAATCGGACGGATTTGAGCACGTTTTATAAACATTTCTCCAAAATCGACTGACGAGAACACAAACAAAAAGTCAATCACAAATTGATAACAACATAAATTTCCATAGCTGAAAAATGTAATTTATTTTACCGTTAGGTCCCTCGGCTGCTTGAAAATTCTTTAAAACTCCGCTTCTTCGCGGGTTCTGGAGTTCCTCGAAGCAAGATTTCATCACTAAAAGCTCTTCTTTTTCTGAGTATTCTTTAAAGCTTTCTATTTCTATTTTGAATATTTTAAATGTGAGTTATTGCAAAATCACGGCCGATTTTGGCCGGCACGGCTGTCAATGGGTTAAAGGAGTTTAGCTCTAAATAAATGCTTCGACGATATACCAGCTTCAATTGTCCTAGGACGAAATCTGGTTTAATATATATATAGATAGGCTGAGCCTAACAGCGAAGATCTCTGAACAAAAAGCCAATGAGAAGCTTAACTAAGGTGAAAGGTCGGAAGCACAAGAATTAGATTAACGACCGTATTAATTATACGACAGTATTACGCGACCGTCTACACAGTACATTAAGTACCGTACAAAAGTTCACAAAAACAACTTGTTTTTCGGTCTAGAATAACTGGTATGACTTATTTCCGAATAAAATACACCTGTTGCGTATCAAAAATTGCCTTAGAAACTGATTTGAAATAATAAGGCATAAGACGACGCGAATGAAGTTAGAAGTATAAAATCCAAGTCTTGCAATTGTTTTGTTTACATAAAATCGCTTTTCAACCTATGTAATGAATGAACGAACACATAAAATATACTAGCTTCAATTGTCCTAGGACGAAATCTGGTTAAAAAATAAGCACATGGCTCTATATTCCCCCCAAAATGCTTGACTTGCATAGTTAAGCAGCCTCAAATGCGGTCTTAACCACTGTTTGAGAAATGTGAAACCTGTCTTGAGTCGGCAAACCGCGAAAAAATGCAGGAAAAAACGATTTTGCAAACCGTTTTCTCCGCAAAACACAACAAAAGCTAGTGTTTACTGTAGTTAACGTACATCGGCCGTGTAGCCGCGTAAAGCGCGAAAAACAAAGCCTTGCTTTGGTTTCAAAATTGCTGAGATCCCGGATGTTGCGCGACGTCGAACGCGTATATTTCACGACGTCATACGCGCCCGCGAGCTAGCCCTGCGCGATGGACGGACGGACGCGCCGCGAGTTAACCCTGCGCGAGTTCGCGCCCGCGAAACTTTCCGCTTGCCGTATGACTATGAAAAATGACAGGCATAAGTTCTTTGAGTATGGAGCTCCGCGAGAGCTCCACATGGCGTTAATTGCAGGAATGGCTCCGAGCGACACTTAGAAAATTGTTCACCAATTATAAAATTACTTTCCTATCAGAAAAAGAAAAATGCAATAAATCACCTAGAATCGAACCCGGAACCTCCTGCGTGCTAACATCCCTCCTTCACCACTAGACCCCTGGTTGATCCGGCAAACCCAACAAAAATTTAATTATAAAAGGTGGCCCTATCCCTAAATCTAACCTAATCGCGAATCTAGCTTAGATCTAATAATCGCTTTGCCTAGGCCCAATTTTATCTGATAATAAAAGCCTACTTTCGTTCTAATCCAGGGACAAACAAAAAAAAGAGAGAAATGAATGCTAATAAGGTCAGCGGTTTCCTTTCAAACGGCTCGGAGCCATTCCTGTATTTAACGGCGATTGAGAGCTCCGGTACAAGTATAAGCAAGACTCATTTTCCAAGTGAACATATCCTGCAGGCCATTTTTTCTGTGTACTCTTATGTTAAGGCATGGCTCATTCCTTGGTTAAGACCCATCCCAAGTTCAATATTTTTATTTTATGAATGTAATGTTCTGTTTGCTTTAACAATATCAAATTAAAGTAAATAGTCAATAAGGAAAGTATTTTTGGAACAATTTACTCGTGAATATCGTACCCCATGTTATTATTATAAGTTTTTCTGTACAATTATAAGCTATACAGCCTACAAAGCTGTTTCTAACATGGAATGTGAATACCTAACCAGCATTACCATATTCTTGGTTTGTACATGATGTCATAAACAATCAAAATCCAAACTATACAAAGCTGTTTCTAACATGGTATGTGGATACCAGTGTTACAATCTTTCGTAAAAGTTTTAGATTTTGACGATGTTTCCGATTTGTAAAGGTTTGAAATGTGTCACGCTTTTCGTCTCGCTATTTGAGATAAGCCGGCGTGAAAATGAACAAAAACGAACCAGTTGAAAGTTAGTTTTGCATTATCGATGGTTATATAAGCCGATTTGATAGGAGTTATGGTGAATCCAATATTTTGTGATAAGATTTTCGGTCACCAAGATGGCCGCTTCATACATTTTTTACCAAACATGCCAAATGCTCGTTTGCTTATAACTCTTCAATGAAAAGCTCTTGCGCTTCAAAATTTGGCCCTGTTGTGTAGTTTTAAACTCTTTACAATTCCATAGATATTTTGGACTCGAAATCTGTTTTAATGCTTCCGAATTTTGATATGACGTAAGTGCAAACCATTACGCAGGTTCGTCCTCGCGTTTGTACTCAGTGAAAAATTATTATACTTGGTCAAAATTAAATTCACAACAGAAAGGTCGCTTTCATTTCTTTGCAATATTGTGTAAAGGTAACCTTAGAAACCTTGGTTAGTAGGAACGGACAGACAACTGAACTTTACATTAGTGAAAACAAACAAAATAACGTTCCATTTTAACCGTCAAATGTTAAAAACAAGAGACAAAAATTCAAATTAAAAACAAACTGTAAAACTCTTCACTATTCTCTATTTTCGAATTGCCCATAATACACTTTGTTTGCCCCCCAAATTTTGCATAAACGCTATTGTTTGTAAATGCTCTTGGGTGGACTGCATATTCCCAAGAGCATTTCAAAACAATAGTTTATGCAAAATTTGGGGGGCAAACAAAGTGTGTTATGAGCAATTGCAATTCGAAAATAGAGAATGAAAACTAACGAATGACTTCCCTGTTAAATGGTACAAGTGTATCTCGACTTCATCATTCACTGGAAACTGACAAGCAACCATAAATTACAGCAAAACAGACAAATGGCTTTGTAGTTTAACTAAGTGGGAAATCGATTTCACAAATAATTATTTTAATAATTAATTAAAATTACTAACTAAAAATAATACATTTTTTCAAACTTTACTCTCGCTTTCAATGTTCTTCTTGATATGCTTTATCTTACTGCAGTCAAATGGCCAAACAATGAATAATTTTGACAATAAATTAAATGCTTTAACTCTACTCCCTGAAAGGCCAGACAATTTACCTAATATCTCAGTTCAGGCAATTAATATTTCAAAGCAACATCTCTTCAAACATCTGAAAATTGCAGCAAGTATAAATTACTAATATCAGAGGAACTAATTAAAATGAAAAAGTTATAACAGTGGCTCTCTCTATTCGTCGCTTGTTAAATCTGATGAAAACCCTAAGCAGGCAAAATTTGATAGAAAAGGACGACACAATTAACACAATTGATACTGAACACACACAATAAAACCTTAACCCTTAAATTTTTACCAAAATTTATTTTGATCACTGTACCTTGTAATCCCCAACGTGACAAATAATTCAAAACAATGGCCTACTACTTCACGACTGCAGAGACATTTTTACTAAGACACACAAAATGGTTCATGAGATTCACTGACTCGAGATATCCCTTAATGAAAATAAAAGAAGCTCTTCTTCGTGAATTTCCTCTGAGAAATCGTTTTGTAACCTTAAAACCCATTACTCTGAAAAAATTGACAAACCACGCTGAATTGCATAAATTATCCTATTTTAAAAACGGCCATTACTGACCAAGCGTTTTAGACCATTGAAATCTAGTCTTTCTTGAAAATTGACATAGCGAAAATAGACAAAATAGTTTAGATTTTTTAATTTTTAAGGCGTCATATGCAAAGCAAGAATAGGTTTGGTACAAACAACAACACGATAGACTTGACGAAAGAACACCACAACAGACTTGGTATTTGAACATCACCCGTACATTTAGTAACTTTGTAGCTTGTATTGACAGAGTAAAACCTTTCAGGTCAATATACAGATATTTTCCTCATTTAAGGCATTCAAAGAAACGTCTAAGGTTAAGACAGGGCATAATCAGTTTTCAGCCCAGTCAAAATTTATTTATATGTTATTTTTCAATCAGCTAGGCTTTTAAGGTTGACGGCTTCCAAGTCAACAGTTGTAAAACTTAACAGTCATTCGTCTATTTTGCAAGATTTTGACGCTGACACATCACACGTTTTCAGTTAAGATACAGCATCAGTTCTATTGTCTTCAGTTCACATTTTGACTCTCTTTGTTACAGAGCAATTCAGCTGTGAAAATAGTAGGGCTTTTGCAGCTTGCGGCTATTTTTCAGTAAAACTCATATTAGGTCACTTTCTCGATACAAAATTAATGAAGGTTGCTCTTCTCAGTGAACAATGTTGGCCATTTTACTATAATTTTGTAAATAATGTTACGACAACATTACCGGTAATAAAAAATTGAAGGCCACTTGGCTGTATCAAGATCTTAGAAGATTGTTGAATAAACGCTTGACTGATATTAACATAATGTTCAAAGACAAAATGCCTGACTTCTTTAACACATGCATCTTTTCTAGTGAGGATATTGACTTTCTTTTGAATTACACTGCACAGGTCAGTTTAGGTAAGGGTACATAGGTCGAGAGACTTCGATAAATGCTTTATGATAAAACTCATACAGAGAACCAAACCGGTCCCGAACCGATCCCAAACCGGTCCCAAACGATGGAGTAGGATTTTTAAGTCACTGATCGAGACAGGCCTGCAAGGAGGTTAAGCTAAAAGCTAAATTCATAGATAAAATCGCAGTTACTAGGAAATAATTATATAAATTCAGTAGCTTTCACGAACTATCTTGTCTCTCACTTATTTTACAGTTAGAACTATTTGCATTTTGTCTACTTAATGAGTTTTGAGTAAGGGTCACATTCCAGGCTGAGGAACTCAAAAAAAAAAAAAGTCCAGGCAAGATAGGGTTAATTCAAAAGCTTATAGTTTTTGCTCTATTTTTGAAAGATTTTATTTCATTTTGTTTGTCAGTTTGTCAGTTTGAAACTAGTAGGTCACTGCTAGGCATTTTTGTTAGGCATTTTCTCAGTTTTCTTTTTAAGATTGATTTTGACTGTTAATGAAGTTTTCAGTAAGGTGTTTAAGGCGACGAATCGATTGATTGTTGGAAATTGTAGCTCATTTAGTCAGATTCGTCTTTTGCTTAATTCTTATTGCCAACTTTCAACATGTTGTCAATCAGGCTTAAAGTTTTTGAATGCAGCTCAAATAAATTGTTTCCATCTTTCCGTGTCTCCCTTCCTTTAAAGAGTGGAAGGAAGTAGGGGAAAACGGCGAGAACTTAAACCACGAACTGTTAAACCATCCTGCTAAAACTAGCTTAAAACTGTTATTGTTTTAAAATATTTTGGTTCCAAATGCGTTGTTTTTACCTTGATTTTTCCCGTTCAATTATCAACTTTAATTTTCAGCAAGGGGTTAAGGCAACGAATCGATGGATTATTGGAAATTGTATAGTACATGTAGTTCATTTTGTCAGATTTGTTTGATTTTTTCTTTCTTATCTCTTTAACTCCCAAGAGTACCTAACATCAAAATTCAAGAAAATTCCCAAACGTCATTTTGTGAAACATTGAAATACAAATGGTACCACGCAAAAGTACTGCTGAAGAGGTTTCATTTGAATGGTCACACCATAGGATTTCGTCCACAGACTCAAAAGTTAGAACAAATGCTACCATGCAAAAGTACTGCCGAAGAGGTTTCATTTGAATGGTCACACCATAGGATTTCGTCCACAGACTGAAAAGTTAGAACAAATGGTACCATGCAAAAGTACTGCTGAAGAGGTTTCATTTGAATGGTCACACCATAGGATTTCGTCCACAGACTGAAAAGTTAGAACAAATGGTACCATGCAAAAGTACTGCTGAAGAGGTTTCATTTGAATGGTCACACCATAGGATTTCGTCCAACAGACTCAAAAGTTAAAACAAATGGTACCATGCAAAGTACTGATGAAGAGGTTTCATTTAAATGGTCACACCATAGGATTTCGTCCACAGACTCAAAAGTTAGAACAAATGGTACCATGCAAAAGTACTGCAGAAGAGGTTTCATTTGAATGGTCACACCATAGGATTTGGTCCACAGACTCAAAAGTTAGAACAAATTGTACCATGCAAAAGTACTGCTGAAGAGGTTTCATTTGAATGGTCACACCATAGGATTTCGTACACAGACTCAAAAGTTAGAACAAATGGTACCATGCAAAAGTACTGCCGAAGAGGTTTCACTTGAATGGTCACACCATAGGATTTCGTCCACAGACTCAAAAGTTAGAACAAATGGTAACATGCAAAAGTCCTGTTGAAGAGGTTTCATTTGAATGGTCATACCATAGGATTTCGTCCACAGACTCAAAAGTTAGAACAAATGGTACCATGCAAAATTACTGATGAAGAGGTTATTTGAATGGTCACACCATAGGATTTCGTCCACAGACTCAAAAGTTAGAACAAATGGTACCATGCAAAATTACTGCCGAAGAGGTTTCATTTAAATGGTCACACCATAGGATTTCGTCCACAGACTCAAAAGTTAGAACGAATGGTACCATGCAAAAGTACTGCTGAAGAGGTTTCATTTGAATGGTCACACCATAGGATTTCGTCTACAGACTTAAAAGTTAGAGCAAATGGTACCAGGCAAAAGTACTGCTGAAGAGGTTTCATTTGAATGGTCACACCATAGAATTTCGTCCACAGACTCAAAAGTTAGAACAAATGGTACCATGCAAAAGTACTGCTGAAGAGGTTTCATTTGAATGGTCACACCATAGGATTTCGTCCACAGACTCAAAAGTTAAAACAAATGCTACCATGCAAAAGTACTGCTGAAGAGGTTTCATTAAAATGGTCACACCATAGGATTTCGTCCACAGACTCAAAAGTTAGAACAAATGGTACCATGCAAAAGTACTGCCGAAGAGGTTTCATTTGAATGGTACACCATAGGATTTCGTCCACAGACTCAAAAGTTAGAACAAATGGTACCATGCAAAAGTACTGCCGAAGAGGTTTCATTTGAATGGTCATACCATAGGATTTCGTCCACAGACGCAAAAGTTGAAACAAATGCTACCATGCAAAAGTACTGCTGAAGAGGTTTCATTAAAATGGTCACACCATAGGATTTCGTCCACAGACTCAAAAGTTAGAACAAATGGTACCATGCAAAAGTACTGCTGAAGAGGTTTCATTTGAATGGTCACACCATAGGATTTCGTCCACAGACTCAAAAGTTAGAACAAATGGTACCATGCAAAAGTACTGCTGAAGAGGTTTCATTTGAATGGTCACACCATAGGATTTCGTCCACAGACTCAAAAGTTAGAACAAATGGTACCATGCAAAAGTACTGCTGAAGAGGTTTCATTTGAATGGTCACACCATAGGATTTCGTCCACAGACTCAAAAGTTAGAACTACACTACATGTCTCCATAACTGACTCTGGGAGGGAAAGGTGAAAGGGTTATTGTCAACTTTCAACAAAAATTTTTAATAAATTTGTAGTGAAAATCAATCATAGATGATAACAGTCATGATCAAGTTCCATTTCCAGTTATCAATAACTAAGGCAATTTTTTTATGTTCGAGAGTTGGGGTTTTGAAATTAAAATTAAAATTAAAAAAAGCAATTTCCTGGTGTAAATGTTTCGTTCATATTATATTTTTGTCTGTTTTAAGTAATGCTCCAAATAAAAACTACCGTAAACTTCATTGTTCTGCGGCATTGGCTCTTTCCCACATAGAATATCTTTGATTTCAAGAATAGCGGAGGGGCTGATGGTTCATAATTATATTTCATTATTATATTTCAGTATAAAAATTAAGAAAATTCATTTGCGTCAAATAAAGTTTAGGAAATATTCGTGCTTAACCAATCAGAATAGCAGAAGGCAATAGCTAATAATTTTGCTTCTTTGATGAAATTCCCCAAGTACAATATCTTTTAAAAATTACATGTTGGGTGATTGGATCTCAAGTTACTTGAAACCTTAAAAAAAATTAGACAAAATGCACTTTGAACCTAAACGTTTTAGCGATTTTTGAGTCTTGTGTCTTGAGTCTTGACCAATGAGATCACTAGTTGAAACAAGTTGACATTCCATCGTGCATTGCCGTTCAGCACTTTCCTTCTAATGCGGATCATTTCTTAAAGAGATTTTGCTTGTCAGTCTGCAGTGTGAAATTTAGCATTTTCTCTGTTTTCTTTACACCTTCATTCTGCCTGTTTAATTGTCAAGCTTTCAGTGAGATGTTTAAGGCTGCGAATAGATTACTTCAGTGGAAATAGTAGTTCATTTAGTCAGTTTCTTTTAAACAAGGATTTTTAATGAATTCGTTTATGTAGTGAAAATCAATGAGAATAATCACAATGAACTGTGAGCAATTAGTTGTTTTCCCTATCTGTTATCAACAGGAGAATCATTGTTTACAATTATTGCTTCATTAACATGTGACGTTCATTCTCTCATCAAGCTACCAAGCTACTCCGAATATTGAAAGAGCATAGCACAATAAGCTTTCTCAGAAAATTTAAGCTCGATATACTAAATAGTCTTCGTGCAATGCTGTTTTAAGAACTGATAGCTGATATTTCCTTAAACAATACATGAAAAAAAAAACTAAATTTGCTAAGTTTAACAAGCTCTTTCAACGTTTGAAATCAATTCATATTTAGTACGGTTCCTTCTCTGCATAGATTACTAACCTAAGTTTAACAAGCTCTTTCAACGTTTGAAATCAATTCATATTTAGGACGGTGACTTCTCCGTATAGATTCGTATGCTTATGAAACAAAATGATAGGTAAACAATGACGTCAGCAAAGATTCGCCTATAAAAGTTTCAAGTACAAGCCTGAATATTGCTTAATTGCGCCGAGTATAATCAATTTCACTCATAAGTTTCAAGGTTGCGATCTGCATGGCTCTAAATTTTGTTTCGAGTTTTAACTGTCCGTAAACATTTGTATAGATTTATTTATTATACAGGGCTGAATGGGCTACCCTGTTTTCAAATAAAGTTTGATTGGTTGATTTAACTAGATTTGTCGGTGTAAATACTAGGCCGTTATTGCGGTTTGCAGATAAGGATTGTCAAATAATATGCTGCCATGGTCGTATCTTTTCTGTCTCATGTTTGACGATTTATCAGATTTCACTTGTACTTGTCATTTACGATCAGCAATAGTTTTCATTGACTTTGTCTGCAGATGAAACGTTCTATATTTTGTGTTCAAGCACATTTGTTATATCTGTGTTGCACTGTCTCAGTACTTAAAGGCAACTTTCACGGTACAAGTTTGCTGACAACAGACTTGATATGATTCTTTTATAAATCAAAGAGCCAAAATAGTAGGTATTTCTGATCGATTTACGATTGTTTAAAATCAAAGTTTCCAAACCCACGAAAAATTCTAATGTTGCTTGTAGCAGTCAAAATCAAGTTGTGCCGTGAAAACTTGCCGTGGACAAGGTTTTCAAGAACAGAACAAATACTCAATTTATATCTCAGAAAACAACTAGACCTTTTTGCTTTTGAAAAAAAAAATCTGTAACTTTTCAGTACAATTATTTCAGCGATTTCTAAAAAACTGATTTTTTAATTGTCAATTGCTTATTAAAAAGCTTTATACTCAACTTGTTCAAATCTTTTTTTGCATGTACAATGTTGATGACGTGGTAAACGCTGTTGAAATTTCTACAATTTTCCCGCCAAAAGACTTAGAAAAATACGGGGCGCTCAAAATACGCATGCGCCATTTTATTATTCTTACTTGGTAACATCTGTTTAAAAATCTACATTTTTCCCGCCAAAAGACTTAGAAAAATACCGGGCGCCCAAAATACGCATGCGCCTTTTTTTTATAATTTTTCCAAAGCTACTTCTTAATATTCAATAATATTGTATGTAATAAATAACTACAAGTCAACAATAAACAGTTGTTTCAGTTTTATTGAATTCTTTATTCTCTTATATCTTAATTAGATAAGTAAAAATCATTTAACTAATTAAAGGTGTGGCAAAATTTTTCTTCAAAAATATACTAAGTCTTTTGGCGGGAAAATTTATGAAAATTTGCACAGCGTTTCCCCTGACAACAATTTAAGCCAAAAATAATTGAGGGGCACTCTATGAAAATTTTTAAATAAAAAAAGTATGCAATATCTCGTGCAAAAAGCCTCAAATTTAACGCTGGTTTTCACAAGCAACAGAAGTATAAGCACAAATATAAGAAAAACGAACATACCCTTTCTTCTTATATCATCCTCGATACGAATTAATGCGACATAAACATAATCACAAGAAAAATGACCAAGTTTTTTCCTTGTGCCTATGCTTATACCGTGTCAATTCTTTCGAAGACAAAATAAGAACAACTAGTGTGTTCATTCTTCATATGTTTGTACTAATATTTCTGTCGCCAGTGAAAACCAGCCTTAAATCTTCAAAATTCGTGCACGAAACACTGTATACATGGAGGATATTACAAGAAACATGGCAAGCTCGTGAAAATTAAAGCTTAAGTTCTCTCATAGTAAAATGCGTTCTCTGGTAAACAAATTATTGGAAATTATGAGTCTTCGACAGACAAAATGAAACGTAAAAATGTATTTACTATAGTGGGTAATTCGCATGTACAAAGAATGTTCGGCAGAGTACTAAGTGCTAAAAAGAAGGTTATATTTTCTCGGAAGCGGGCATGAGTTGTTGTCAGCCTCAACAGTTTTGGCCGTGTGCCATGATTCCAGTGTCTTTCTGGTACGATTGTTTCCTTTGTCAATGATCGAACATTTCTAAAGAAAATAATCGTACCAGAAAGACACTGGAATCATGGCACACGGCCAAATCTGTTGAGGCTGACAACAACTCATGCCCGCTCCCGAGACAATATAACATCACTTCTTAGCATTCTTCCGAACATTCTTATTCATGCGAATTACCCACTATATTGAAAAAAATTTACATCTCATTTCATCACACATTTTTAACTGTCGAAAGCTCGTAGTTTATCTATTAAGTAATGTTTGCTTCTGATTTTATTCGATACTAGACATTTTGAGATGTTTCATAGCTTGCCATGTTGCTTTTAATAACAAGACCTTTTAGCTGTTGGCTAGTTTTCGTTGTAGCACAAAAACAATTGACTGAAAGTACCTAGACTAAGCACCAAAATTATCTTTTGCTAAGATTGGAGCAAGTGAAATAATTTGAACGTTTAACAAACAATTGCTTGGCTCCATTTTCTTTTCTAGAAATCGAATATTGCATGAGCTCAGTTTATCAAAGAGAATAACGTTTGCTAAGTTCAGTTCGGAGCAACTGAAATAATTTTTAACATTTAACAGACAATTGTTTGGCTCCATATGCTTTGTAGAAATCAGGGAGCTGAGTTGAGGCCCAATTCTTTAAAAGAATTAAAGTTTGCTAAAATTGGAGCAAACGAAATAATTTGGCACATTCAACAGACAATTGCTTGGCTCCGTTTCCTTTCTAGAGATCTTGTTGTGCACGAGACCACTTTATCAAAATCAAACTAAAATATAGTTTCTGTTTATCCTGTGCTACGTCGAATGCCAACAGAAAAAGGTCTTTTCCTCCACTTAATTACTAAATATAAAAGAGCTCATTTATAATACCCAATGTCTGGTTTTAAGCATTACCCTAAAAACATTTTTTTTTAAATTGAAATTTATTACAAAAAAGAAACAAATATGAATGGCCTAAATCAAATAAAGGTTATACAGACCATGATAATAATAAACGGAACCAAGGTTGCTCTTTTTGTAATTGCATTTTCAAACAATGTGATCTCCTAAGTTAACGTCGATTATTCTTTGTTAGAAACTGTGCGATTAAATTGATATTTTGCTCAGTAGTTTAGTGTCCAACTTGTTCAAACAAACAATAAAGCATGAGTTGACATTTTAACCTAATGTTTTACAATCAGGAATTGAGATCATAATAAAAACAAATGACACAAAAAAATTCCAGCAGTATGAGAGTTTTCATTTCATTCTCTCCAGTTTTAAAGATCCGAAACATTCATAGCAAAAGAAAAGCACAGAACACCACTCAAATGGAGGATGGTAAGCCTGTGGCTAAGTTGTTGATTTTTTGAATCCCTGTTATAATGGTTTGAGAATTTAGATCGAGCAACCAAGAAAAAAAACTTTGGAGGAAAAGGGTTAACTAAACTGTAAATGATTTGTTTGAAGAGTTCATGCAGTTGACTTCGAAACGTTATCTGTTGTTCTTCCTCAAAGGACAGCTTTTGCTTTTGTTTTTTTTTTCCTTTGGTCTGTATAACAGGTCTATTTTGTAGTCTGTCGAGTGTAATCTTCCGGGTTAGTGTAGCTCTGAAAAGAGCTGCTGTTGTTGACACTGACTGATGTTTCGAAAACCTGAGCAGAAGTCACATTCACCGTCATGAGAATTGTAAACTGTTAGTTAATGGTATTAAAGTCTGGCTGTTGAGACTCAAGTCAGTGATTGGTGCGTTTGGATCCGTGCTTTGATAGTGTAGTATTGTAATTGGTGTTTCTGTTGGCAACGGTTCAGTGTTTGTTCTAGAGTGAGTCGTTTGTAGTAGTCCATACTGTAGGTAACGCATTCGGCAGAGTCTCAGTCAATTCTGTGATTTGTGTGTAAATGGTGTTCAGAAATGTGATTGTTGACGTCGCCCGCTTGTGTTCAGTCCGTCGTAAGTTCAAATTCCTGGCAGTCGCAGCATTTGATCTTTTATACTGTTCCTTATCTGTCGCTAGGTCTGTCGTAAAGTAGTATTTTACAATTTACATGACTCTAAAGATGACTTCCGTTCAGGCTGTCAAAACATTAGTCACTGTCAACAACAACAACTGTTCTTTTCAGAACTGCACTAACCCGGACGATTAAAATCGACAGACTATTGATAATCGAAAATCAGTACCGGCTTTTCTCAAAAACAGACATCAGGGCTTTATAAACTAAGCTTCTAAATATACGAATGATCGACAAGAGAACACAGACACTCAATCTCAGGAAAAAGCTTCCTAATTAAAACCTAATATTCTTTTAACATTTGCGACTAAGCATAAATAATTTTCCGTGGATGAAAGGGAAAAAGTGAAAAAGAAAACGCGCAACATGTAAAAGCCTTTGTTCTCTTGTCAATCAGTCGATGTAGGGAACTTGTGGATAATTTTAAGGAGGCACTGACAGGCTACAAGTGTCTTTAAATACATACTGTACTCCCAATTGAATCCATGTTTAACCGATTCCAAGCTTTAAGGTGGCTCCAAGTAGTATTTTTGGGGGTCACACTTCCCTTTTTGAACGCGCTTATACGTAATCTTACTTTAGCTCAATAAATCTGAATTTGATACCAGATGTTAAGCTTGGATGAAAGTTTTGGATGATACTCTTTTTATGCTAATCAGCGTTTCCATAGCAACGGTAAATAAATATGGCGAAAAACAGTTTTTCCAAAATATCTTTCGATTTTGGGGATACACGCGACAAGCGAATAAATGCGCTATAATCTACACAGTGTAGCACTCTAAATGGGAAAATTTCAAACAAATGAAAGTGTTCGATTTTGAATAATTAATCGGAATTAAACACATGTTTTTTCATGTTTGAAATATAAGCGGTCAAAACATGCCATAGGTCTCACAAATTATCATTAAATTACCACAGAAAGTTTTCTCAGACTAAAAATATTACTCCCTGCAAATAGCTCTGACTAATTCCTCGGCAATAGAGAGATCGAGCTTTTCATTCAAATGCAGTTTAAAAAGAGTGAAAACGTCAAACAAAACTGCATTTGAATGAAAAGCTCGATCTCTTTATTGCCGAGGAGTAAGTCAGAGCTATTTGTAGGGAGGAAACTTTCTGTGGTAATTTAATGATAATTTGTAAGTCCTATGGAATGTTTTGACCGCTTACATTTCAAACATGAAAAAAACACGTGTTAAAAATGTTTCAGCGATTTATTCAAAATCGAACAGTTTAATTTGTTTGAAATATTCCCATTTAGTGTGCTAGACTGTGTAGATTATAACGCATTTATCCGCTTGTCGCGGGTAGCCCCAAAATCGAAAGATATTTTGGAAAAACTGTTTTTCGCCATATTTGTTTACCGTTGCTATGGAAATGCTGACTAGCATGAAAATAGAATCACTCAAAACTTTCATCCAAGCCTAACATCTGGTATCAAATTCGGATTCATTGAGCTGAAGTAAGAGTATATGTATAAGCGTATTCAAAAAGGGAAGTGTGACCCAAAAAAAAACTACTTGGAGCCACCTTAATTAAATTAAACTTATTAAAGAAAATTTGCCTTCTAAATTAACTGAAATAATTTTGAAAATGAAATTTATTTTTTAACAGCCAATTTCACCATTCAAAAAAAATAATTTGACGTGTCCATTTTCTTTCTAGCGGAAGATCGAATTGTGCATGCACGAGCCCAATTTTGGAGCAAGTAAAATAATTTAGAATTCAACATAAAATTGCTTGGCTCCATTTTTAACACAATGCCAAACTTTGGTTAAATTGAAAAATAACTCAAAAGGTTGCCTTCTCAATCAACTGAAACAATTTCGAAATAAAAGTTATTTTATAACAGCCAATTTCACCACAGAAAAAACAATTTGACGTGCCCATTTTCATTGTAGCGATAGATCCAATTGTGCACGAGCCTAATTTTGGAGCAAAATAAACAATTTAGAGTTTTCAACATATAACTGCTTGGCTCCATCTTTAACACAATGCCAGACTTTTGTTAACTTGAAAAATGAGTGAAAAAAATTTGCCCTTCTAAATTGACTGAAATGTTTTTTATCTTGTTTTTGCAAACTTTCAAAAATGAAGACAATGGAAAATATTTCATTTTGAGCATCTAGTTTATACCAAATCGTACAATTTCAAAGTATAAAATTATCAAGGAAAAATATGAAACAATGTGACCATGGAAACAAATAATTTGATGTTGATACCTGTCAGTGCCACCTTAAAAATACAAACACCCACCTCATCAACTGAGGTTATAAATATAACGTTTATACCTACACGCTGAGCGATCGACAAACAAAATCCTATTTCCTTTGTAAGTAAAGTTTCGTAAGCAATTATATTACATTTTAACATTTGTTTTGCATAAAGATATGTTCACCGAAACAAAATAAAAACAAGCTGTAAACTGAATCGTCAACTGTATAAATCAAACGATCGCTCAACGCCCAAATGGTGACTGAGATTGAAATTCTCAGAAAATATGTTACCTAAGACCTTCCTCCTATTGCAAAACCTATGCTGATTTGTCGGTTTGTTTTGACAATTCGTAGCAGCCAGTACTCGATCCAGGAAAATGAATAAATTTCAATCCTCTCCTCCCCCCCCCCCCCCCCCCCCCCCACCCCCTTCCCGGTTCTTAATATCAATTTGATGAGTAGGTGAAGTCCATTAACAAATTAACAGTCAGATCCGAATTCGCTCTTCCTAGGAATCAATACATGTGATTCTAATACAAACAAACGTATTTGCCCATGTTCAGCCACCATTTGTACAAAAAAATATATACGAGATAACAAGGTTCTTATCTTTGAAGAGACCCTTCCTGCTTCGTCCATTCCAGTTTGTCCTCTTGGCTTGTTTTTCAGTCCTCCATTTTCCTGATTTTAATGTTCTTTGAAGTTCCTGAAAATACAAATGAACGATTGATAAGATAAATGTTTAATTTTTATTTTATAGACAACTAAGGTTTGAATTTTAGATGCATTGAAAGTGATTTCCATCATAAGTCAACTGTCAACAATGAAAGAATAGAATATTTCTAAACAGAACTTTAAAATCTTGTTTCAGCGTTTGCTCCTGGTTGAACTATATGAACTGTACTCAAAGTATATGCAGCATGGACGAAGTTAACCAGTTAGGTATTTTTTGAAGGCCACCTTCTTCGCTTATTACGCGATGAACGAAATAATAAAACGCCGCTAAGACGCGTTGTAAGACGAAGACAAGCTCAACGCACGTGTTCACTTCACCAGGCAAAGTTTTATATTCTTTTACGGAACAAATGTCACTTGTTTGCAAAGCGGTTCTTACCTTCGGTTGGAGTCGTGGGCGACTTTTTTCTTGGCGGTACGTCTTCCTGGAGTCTTCAAAGTTGCATCGTGAACCCCAAAATATTTTCATACTTGCGACACATCTTCACAGGAACACGACCTGCTTGATTTGCGGCGAGGGCGACGATTTTGTCATGAATATTGATAAGAGACTTGAGCCAATCAAATGTTTTGGGGTAAACAATGTTTGCATGCTTTTCAGCCATGAAGACGAAAACACTTGATAACAAAGTTTGCATTCAACACCTGAAGGAGGTGCCAAGCAACAGAAAACCAGACATATTTTTTTTAAGCTGCATCAATACACTAGTGAGAGAGAAGATTGTATTCAACTTTTTTGCATTTTGGACGCAGTGCGCGCGCGCGGGGGGGAGAATATTCATTAACCCAAGGGCGTAAAGCGGCTCTTAATCTTTTTAAATCAGCTTTTAGTGAATCTTGTTTTGGGAGTTTAGGGCTCTTTTTCGGACACATTTTGCAGTGCATTTTTTCGTACGGCACTTGATGTAGCTATATGGTCTTGACAACCAATTTTTAATGGGCGTGTTGTCTAAAATGTTGAGGTTTCTTTGATATCTGCACTTTTCCATTCTATTGATTTAAAAATTTCATTTTGGATCAATAGAGCTGATTTTCTGGACTTCAAATATCAAAGATGGCGAATTGCGAATTCAAGATCTCTGAAGCTTAATGGAATCATATGACGTTATGATCAACGCATGTCCAATTTATCATGTAAAGTACACAGTGGGCTACCTATTAAAGATAAAATGAGGTTAAAACAGAAAAAATTCCAAGAGGTGTTCCTTTCTCTTCCCCTCCCCCCCTCCCCCCCTCCCCCCCCCTCCCCCCCCTCCCCCCCTCCCCCCCCTCCCCCCCTCCCCCCCCCCCTCCCCCCCCCCCCATACCACTGTGGGATTTACTTGGAATTGGAAATATTGATTGAACCCAATGTACCGCAGCCAGATCTGCCTAGTGGGCAACTATTGGTTATCGTCAACTAAATGTTATCGACAGCTAGTTCTGCTCGATACAAGCATTCCACACACTGGAGTGTTAGCTGTCGATGGCTAAGTCTAAATGTTAATGACAACTATAAACGTATGTGTAAGGCAAGTTGTCGACAATTAAACGCTCAATTGGCGTAGAAATAATGGCAAATTTCCGGATTGACGTCATCTAATTAGCATTTTGTAAATTACTTGACTGAGTTGTCGACCACTAGGAATGCCCAAAGCAAATATATCAGCAAAGGCAAGGTTTCCATTCCAGACTCAAAGAGTCAATTATGGAGACATGTAGTGTGGTTCTAACTTTTGAGTCTGTTGACGAAATCCTATGATTCTGTGGACTCTAAAATGATTACCCCTATTCAGACAGAACCTTTTTTCTGGTCTTCTGGTACCGGAGAGGGGGCGGATTCCGTCCCTCCCTGTAAATTCAGAGCTATGGGTTTCAATGTTGGAGGGTTAATAGCACGTCACAAATTGTCAAAGTTAAGGTACGTCACGTGATGTGATGACGTCACATGAATCAGAAATTGCGTCACCATTCCGAATGACAACCATCATGAATTCGCAATCTTAGAAAATCCAATGTTAGAAAAGCGTTAAATAAACATACGGCAGAAAATTCAAAATTTGGGTGATTATGCTTGTCAAAATATCGTTGCCATGGGAATGTCACATGTCATGAACAAAAGTCTGTCACTTCAAAATGTTTCCAGATAAATTCCAGGAAAAGTCACGAAGTTTTGGTGGGAATTGGTTAAACGCTTCTAAAGTTTACTTTTAAACGTTCAAAGTCTGTTCGGGCACTTCCCCCCCTGGTCTGGATAGTGTTAATGAATTAGTAGGGCCAGCTGATGTGACATTCCCTGTATATATAGTTTTAAAAGTAATCGTATGGCTATATAGTTTTGGCGTGCGTTTCTCGAAAGTACCGAAAACTTTTGCAACTGTAATTTTCGAAAAAAAAATATGTCATCTTCAGAATGGCGGTTTGCCAACTAAGATCCTTATTTTGATGACTTAAAAGGTTAAGTAACGAAATCTGAAGTTGACGAAACAGGTAGGGCTGTTGCTATAACGCTGCACAGCCATTAATTCGTTAGAAACGGAATTCAAAAGTAGCTATTTCAGGCGTTTTAAGAAACGCACGCCCTGATTGATTGATAAGGGCAACGGAAGGATCTGAAGTGAAATGACTATTGTTACATGTTTAATGTTAAAATATCATTAATGCGAAAACAAACTACTAAAAACAAACTGGCTGTTACAACCTGTGAAATGAAACATGAGCATTTTGTCACCACTGTAGCGTTTATTAATTAACAGGAAAAGCCATATTCCTCTTCACTGGAAAATTGTACATTAAAAATTTTTCGATTCAATGAAAACTGATCGTTGATCGTAGCCTATAGTTATTATTTTTCCAAAGGACTATAAGAGTATGGAATTGATTCCCTGTGAAGCAGTTGCTTCGTCCACCTTAAAAAATAATGAAAGCAGCCGTTCAACCTACAATTAGAGTACTTTAAGTGGCTAAGTCACTTGCGCAGGCTTTAGACCGCTCCACACCGAGCCCAGTATTAGTGGAAGAAAGAGCAAATGATCTAGATCATTTTCTTTTGGTGGAAGCTGTTATAGGAATACACTTACAGTATCTAAGGCCCGGTTCAAACGTCGAGCTTCACATGTGCCGAATCTAATGCAAATGAGCAAGAACAATAGATTTTGCTCATCTGCATTAGATTCGGCACATGCGGAAGTTCGACGTTTGAACGGGGCCTAAATTAGTGATTTTTGAAACACTCGGTAACATAATTAAAATGCCACGCGCACGCGCACACTGTAACTCATTTGATGTCATGCAAAAGTACTGTCCCACTTATGGGCACCTTTCATCTTTTTTGATTCTGTTACACCACATTGTTAGCATTTAAAAATCTGATTTTTAACATTTTTTTCAAAATGTAAGTCAAACTTGTTATTACAGTATTATTATTATTGGGAATTTTTCACAGGGTTTTATCCCTGGGGCAATATTTCCAGTCAGGTCTCCTCCCGAGACCTTAGACTTCCATCACTTTCCTTAGGATATGTGCCGATCCAAGGAGAGCCGATTTTTGCATTGTTCTTATTCTGTTCTTTATTCCTATTTGCTGTAAATGGCCCGTCAACTTCTTTGATACTGATCCTAACGCTCCTACAACCACAGGTACCACTTTTGTCCTCGTTTTCCATATCCTTCTGATCTCTCTTCCCAAGTCTTGGTATTTTTCATACTTTTCAGTTTCTTTCTGCAATACATTACTATCTCCGGGAACAGCAATATCCACAATGGTTGTTTCCTTTGTCTTCTTTTTCAGGATTACAATGTCTGGCCTCCTGTGATGGATTTCACGGTCGGTTTGTATGGTGAAGTCCCATAACAGTGTTACTTCCTCATTCTCCTCTACGCTTTTTGGGGAATGCTCATACCACTTGTTACCGCACTCAACTCCATATTCCCTGCACAACTCCCAATGTATGACCCGCCCAACAACAACATTATTATTATTATTATTATTATTATTATTATTATTATTATTATTATTATTATTATTAAGTGGAGACCCTTGGGGAATGTGACCAACTTAAAACGCAATTTGGGTGTGAGCAGCCATTTTGGAGTTTTTTTTTCTCTTCGCAAAAGGCTTTAAACGAACTTTTCAAACCAAGGTAGAGATAATCTTGTTTTAACAAGTTCATTCGTGAAACTCGCGAGTACAGACGTAAGACCGCTCTACTCCCAGTATACGTATTAGTGCAAAATATTTCTGAAATAAATTCATCTAAGTGATAAATAAATGCCACGCACACACTGGAACACATTTGATGCCATGCAAAAATACTTTCACACTCATGGGCATCTATCAGCACGATGTAAATATATTGTTTCTTCAGCTGATTCTAGCTGTTACACCACATTGATAACATTCTCAATTTGCTGCCCTTCGACGCCAATATTCTTCATAAAATTATCATTTTCGGTTTCTACGCATGCTCGGTATCCCTCTCGGTGATGTGTGTCAGTATGACCGACTGACTACTAAGCACTCAGAAATTCTGCGCCTTCAAATAAACTTATTCGAAATGTGTGTCAGTATGACTGACTGACTGACTGTACGTAGAAATTATATTTTCGTCTTCAAAGACATTCAGTCAAAACGTGTGTCAATATGACCGACTGACTACTAAGCACCCACGCAGAAATTCTGCGCCTTGAAATACATTCAGTCAAAATGTGTGTTTGTAGAACCGACTTACTACTTAGCACCCACGCAGAAATTCTGCGCCTTGAAATAAATTCAGTCAAAATGTGTGTCAGTATGACCGACTGACCACTAAGCACGCAGAAATTCCGTGCCTTCAAATTTTATAAATTCAGTTACAATGTGAGTCAGTATGACCGACTGACTACATAGCAAGCAGAAGTTCTGCGTCTTCAAAAACATTCAGTCAAAATGTGTGTCAGTATGACCGACTGACTACAAAGCAGCCACGCAAAAATTCTGCGTCTTCAAAAACATTCAGTCAAAATGTGTGTAAGTATGATCAACTGATTACCTAGCACACAGAAAGTCTTGTTCCCAACTTAATATATGATTTCGAGTAACATTATTTATAAAAGTAACTGTTCTCAGGGCTGTCATTTCCATGTAAGCAGCCAGTAGCCGGCTTTAATGGCCGGCAACTCATAGTCCGAAAATCACTAAAGGATTAGCGAGGCTATTTTGAGTTTAGGATGACCACCTATTTTCCTTGTAGCCGGAAATCTTAAAGCTTCATGGCAGCTCTTATGTTAGCCTGCGGGAAGGCTCACTTGTTTGGGGTATCGCGCGAGTATCTTGCGCTAGGACAAGTGAGTCTGCACGCAGACTATTGATTTTTGAATTCTTGAATTCCCCGCGTTCGCCGACGAACGCAGGGATCCGATTGGTTAAAAATGACAGGCTACATCATTATGATAAAAAACAGGGAAATTTCAAGAAGCATGTTCAAGAAGCATGAAAATATGTTCAAGAAGTATTTCAAGAAGCATTTCTCAAGTTTTCGGTCAATTCTGAATTAAGTTTAATTTGATCCAAAACCAGAGCAGAAAGAAGCTGTGAATTGTTTACTGGAAGGGTGAGGTAAGGGTTTCATCTTCACGTCCAATCTCCACGTGCAACTTTCTGTCATGTTTGTTTAGATTTTGCTTGCTCCTATTGGATAGTTATCAAATGTGAAATGCCGACTTGACACCTCGCAAGGGGCGGAATTAAAAAATAAAAAAACCCGCGAAAAGGCTCACCTTTCCTTGCCCCATTCTTGTCGCCGGCTTTGCCGGCTTGCCCAGGCGGCTCCGCCGCCAAGATACTCGCGCGATACCCCAAACAAGGGAGCCTGCTCGTAGGCTAATCTGTGTGCAGATATTCTGACGGTTGCTAAAGTTAAATAATTAATTAAATTATCACTATTCCCACTTTTTAGTTAATAAATTGGTAAATTGTTTTAAGAACAACAAGCCAGTTTCTTTCTGTACTACTAAGATGTAGAGCTCGCCTTCTAATCGCCTTCTAGAGCTTGCCTTCTAATTCAAGTTTTCTGGGAAGAAATAGAAACAAAAGAAAGTAAGAGCTTACATGTAGTGCGCATATCCTGCAATGTTAAAATTTCATACTTACTTTACATCTAAGTAACACTTATATGCATTTATGACAATATTATTTGAGAGATATGTTTTACAGTGCATCAGTTTCAGCTGATCACACGTTTGCTGATTACCGTTTGCTGATGAAAAAAAACATACAGTTTATAATCTGTAACTTAAAGTAAAAAAAAATAGAAGTTAAACATTGTGTCATTTAACTTAATCCCCTTAGCCAATTCAGACCCAGTATGCAAGTTGACTGTCATTTTGCCTGTACTACATTTACTAGCAGTGAAGGTCTTATTGAAATGAAATTTGATAAATCTATTCAAGCTAAAAAACACAAACAAAAATAATTTCCCTGCAGTCAAATTAATTGTATTGAGAATGTATTGTTAGAAGAACTTAGATGTCGATCACAGTTTTGGGTTGAATTTATAATTCCTTTAGAACACAAACTTCGTTTACATTCTTCTTCTTTTTGTCCTCTTATTACCTATAATAATTTTATGAATTTGATTCTTGTTAGCAAATCGGTATAGGGTTTGACCACTCAAATGAAAGCTTTTCACTAGATCTTTCATATGTTGCAGTTTGTTCTACAGAATAAAATTTTGAATGTTTTGGATGTTTAATCGGTTTATAAAAAGTAACAAAGACTGACGGGTGACGTTATTTCACAAAAGCACTGTTTACCTGACAGCAGTCAGTCGGTTTGGCATATTGCCCTTGGTTAAATTCAAATGTTGTGGGTCCTTTGTTATAAGAAAATTTTCCTCTAAAAACGATAATATTTTATCAACTAAAATGGAGTCATGTTCAGTGGGGCCCCGCCGTAACTGTTACTCTTTTTTCTGGGAAGTCTCCAAATTAATTCAAAGGATGTGAGCGGGAAACATAATTTGTTAAGCTGATTTACACGTACGACACAAGCAAAAGCATAAACAAGGTTGTTGTGTGATAAGCATACGCATACGTAAATAATGGAAAATGTTAATGCTGAAAGGTGGCAAAAATTTGAAATTTTTCAGACGTTTCGGGCTTAGCTCTTCTTCAGTGAAATGTCGAAATGTTGACGGTTCTGTTCTTGTATAACACGCCATTTAAACAGTGCGCGCGCCTTAAATAAACCGGAAGTCAGAATTAAGGCCGCGCGGCTGACTCATACCAAGCTTGAAAATTTGCTGCATCTTATGCCTGTTTATTTGCTTGCTTGCGCCGCAGAGCTTCACACCACGAACTTCTGCGTCATGCAGAGAGTGGCCGTTTGCATTGAAGTGTTTTGCGACGGTGAAAACCACGCAAGTTTTTTTCAATGCTGCGGAGGTGTTCTCCAAAGCGTTCCCTATGAGTACGCCCAGTTTCACCTATGTAAATTGCAGAGCAGCGACGACAGAAGATGCTGTAAAAAAGATTTGATGTCTGGCAAGTGAATGCTTCTTTAATGATGATGGTGTATTTGGGACCTTGCAGGCTGGTGTCGGAGGAGATGTGTTGTCACGTCCGACAGCGAGCGTGTTGGCAAGCAGAAGTGACTGCGAGGCGATCAGGTGAATTTCTATCAGCCGTGTGGATCAAGATGTCACGCACGTTCTGATCACGGCGATATGCAACCAATGGTGGCTGGGGAAATATTTTCCTGGTTGCGGGGTCATCCGTAAGAATGTTGAAGTTGCCAAGTAGGATTTTTTTTAATTCTATCGTTCGAGGGATGGTATGTGAGAACTAAAGGAATCCTACTGCCATTGTCGACGGCGATATGTGTCCTAACGGTGTCGATCTTTCTAAGTTATCGCATCTTGTGGAGGTCTTGTTGAAGAGAAGACATATACTTAGCCTGTGAACAGGCCTTCTGGTTGGGATAAGACGAAAAGATAGGCCGGGAGCGAAGCGAGCCGAGGAGAACTCTCTCCCCAGTTTTCCCTCTGCTCGCTTCGCTCCCGATCTTTCTTTTCTCTCCACAGCATTTCTTTTAGCCCTGTCCCCAACCAGAAGGCCTGTTCACAGGAGAAAGCATACGGTGACATATGCAGGCGCAATGGCACAACATTTTAGCGTCAAATTCAAATCCAACATGAATGTATGCAGACAACTCACTCTTTGCTTGCGCTCGTGTTTATTCTTGCGTAGGTTTACACATGCAACGCAAGTATAAGCACAAGCACTAGAAAAAAGAAAATGGCTTCATTTTTGTGTGCTTTATTTATGTTTGCGTCGTTGTGTTGTCAGACGTGTAAACCGGAACAACGCAAGTACAAGTTCATAGCACTTTATTCTTATTCTTACTGTTTCGTATGGGAGGGGTGGATTATACTTACCGTGTTTGCCATGCGCAGTGTCCAGTGGTAAGTGTTTGTAACCATTTTTGTTTACTTATCTTATTGCCCACGAGTTTAAACTTCAACAATTCATCTTTCTTTTTCTGAGGACAGTGGTACGTGATATCAAACGAATTTTCACAATCTGCGGAACATAAACAAACAACAATAAGCAAGAAAGCAGTAAAACACTGAACTACCCAGCGACAGATGATCGTGTCAATAGAAGTTAAAATGGGTGAAATCGAGACAAGAGAAAGCAAGCAAATAGAGTTTGTTGATTTCGCCACTTTAAACTGTCTTTCACCCGGTCTTCTGTCCCAGGACCTCTAAAAAAGGTGTTTCCATAAAGCAATTTTTTTTAAAATTTTTTTTTTAATTTTTTACAGCATTCTGCTAGTAATCTACAACACTTTACACGTTTACATTACATTAAACTACTTTTACATTACACTACATCACTATATAACCGAAAAATAATTTCATTTCATTACCTTTAATTATAACTATAAACAATACAATACTATTTCAGCTTCTTTGAAACGATTATTATTAACATTTCACACTTACGAGCAAACACACCCACATTACATCACAAACACACGACTGACTCTGATGTCTTCAGACCTAATGCGCATAGTTTATATATAGAGCGTAGTATTTAAATGCACAAATTATAAGTCACTCTGTTTTAGATATTTGCCCCATTTCGCAGTATGACTAGATAACTTATTTTTTGACATTGCAATCTCAAGTTCAAGATTTTGAATCTTTTTTACTCTAGCCTTAAAGACTTTAAATAGCGGAGAGCTGTTATTACAACGACATGAATATAAATATTGTTTAGCAATTAGTAGTACATGATTAACAAATAACTCGTCTTCACAATTTGACATTCCAAACATGATTTCTCTGTTGTAAAGATTATATATATTGACTTTTAAATTGCAGAGCCACTTTATAACCTCTTTCCAGAATTCTTTGGTATAATTGCAAGAGATTAAAATGTGTTCGAGGGATTCGTTTTCTTTTCCACAAAGAGAACATACTGGGGAAGGTAAAACACCGATTTTATTTAAAAAGTCGTTTGTCGCAAGGTACCTGTTTAATAGTTTGAACTGAAATTCATGCAATTTTGTATCGGAGGTGACACGATGCGGCAAGCCATGCATAAAGTCATAAAGCAATGTGATCTCCTCTAGAACGTTGAGCAAGAAGCAAAACAAGCGACAAGGTGAAGCTCGCGCAAAAAATGGCCTGCTCAGCAAGACTCGAAGCGCGGCAGGTGAATCACGCGCGTGGAATGTAGAGTGCGCGGTTATTAGGGAGCTTAAGTAACGACGACGGCAACGGCACGGAAACGTCACTTGAAAAAGGGATTCGCGATATTTTAAACTACTTTGCAGTTGCTTCAATTTGTTTAGTTTGTCTAATGTGACTGGATTTCCCAGGAGCTGAATTTGAAGCGATTGCTTTCCAGTTCAAATGGAGAAAGAAAAATTAACCGTCCTATGTTCACGTTCTCCACAAAACCTATAATTTGATCATTTGGCGTTGTTGTTTTGCAGGGAACGGCAAAGAAATGTACCAAAATGTAAAACGCACGTGCAGAGGCATTGTTTTCGCTCATTAAGCCTATTGTTTTGTGCCGTTCTCGTTGCCGTCGCCGACGTGGTTGCTTAAGCTCCCTATTATTCCCACCGCGCGCGCAGTGGTCAGTGGTGCGTCACTTACAGTCGTTATCCCGGATGTCCACCAAATCCGAAAAGGGAATGAATTTCACGTGCTCATAGGCCTTTTCTTGTGGCGTGCCATCTGCCTCTTTTTTCATGGGCAAGTCTCGTCGTTTTGTCACCTAAAAGTGAAACACAAAATACACTTTTTAGAGTGATTTTCACTTTGACAAATCATAAGAGTGGAAGACGATTTAACGAACCAATCAATACCTGAAGCAAATACGCGAGGCAGACAACAACATAAAATATACTTTTTAGAGTGTTTTTCACTTTGACAAATCATAAGAGTGGAAGACGATCCAATCAATACCCGAAGCAAATACGCAAGGCAGACGACAAGCGCAGATAATGCGTGCCAGCAAGCCACGAAATGGTTTTCGTTTTTCTTCTGATTAATCGATAAAGTGGCGCGATTTTTTTTACACAATAAATGACTCATACATTTGCAATATGTGAGCTGCTCTTATACGTTTCTTTATTACTATTATCAAAATCGTATACTGAGAAGAAGAAGTCACATGTTCGATCAACAACCAAGCCGTGGGGACGTTTATCATCTCGTGCTATCCTCAACCGGATGATCGCCCTAAATAAACAGCAATGTATTCCTTGATTTTTTAAACCATCTAATTTTACTATGCCGGGCGGTTGACATTACTTTGACATACCTCCATGCTATCACTAAAGAGGAATATAGTCACCGCTTCTCCTTTGCCACAGATTGTGTCACTCAGCTCAATCGTGTCAGCTTTGGTTACGTAAAAACGATGCGCAGCTACAACATCAGCCTGGAAAAATATACGCGTCAATGGAACTAAAAACTCAGTTGTAACTGGCATCCTCATTCACACGTATACCTTTTGCCTTTGTTTTCATTTTAAAAGGGAGATTGTTAACAAACATGTTTTCAAAATATTTTTCGTACAAAAGTATGTCGTTTTACTCGTTTAACTATCCATATCTGATGTTCGAAACACCCACTTTGGAGTAACTTGTTTCGTTGTTGTTCTCTTTTACCTTATGCACGTACGGAAGACCGAACTGATTTTAACCCTCGGACGTACACGCAAACGTATACCCCACCGTGGTACAAGGGGGGGGGGGGGGGGGGGGGGGTTGTTGGCCCCCTTTGGATTTTGCGATATTGCAATATTTCGGAAATATTTTACATCTGATAGTTAGCCCGCGATGTGCTCTACAAGATAAGGTAAATACTGGTGTACCTAATAGGTAGAGGAGTGCTGACCAGATGTCATGTTTCTCAAAGAACATAAACAATTGCAATCGGGCAATGAAACTATAAGTTTACTTGGCTATTCATTGTAAATAATGTAACATAAACAGCAATATAAAATTAACTGAACAATTAATTACAGAATTAATGATTTTCTCATTAGTCCTTTTTGTTTGGTTGGAAACAATTTGTTGCTTTATTTATCACTGAAGGTTCTGCTTTGAGGTTTTCTCAATATGTTATTCCTTTTTAGAAGTTTAAAAATAAGAAAATATAATAACAATTTTTGGATGATAAAAATGACTATTCTTGTTTCTGTTTCATTTGGATTTCACAATAGTGTTTTTGCTAGAAGCTGAAAAAGAAAAAAATGTAACAACAACAAGTTCTGGATGTTAGGACTTTCTCAATATTCCTGTTTCTGTTTGATCTGGGCAATATTGTTTTTATCTCGTTAATGCGCATGCGCGCAAACGAGATATAGGTATCAGTATAAATCAAAGTGCCCTTTGGGCTATCTCCTGTAAGTTTTTTCCCATCATGCAATGCTGTCATATTATGTCCGAATATTGTTTTTAGGCTAGACTGTGTGGTTTCTTAAGTCAAATTTCTCTTTTATCAATTTTTTTGGACGTCATTGAAAATGGTTATGCTCTCCTCTTGTCTTGTTTCTGGAGCAAGTGTTAGTAGTTTCAACTCGTCTGGATCAGTCCACCTGGTTTGCTATCAAAATATCTAACAAGAGCCTCAAACAAACAATATGTTACTGTTTCAGTTCTTCCCTAGACATGCACCACTACTTATAAAATAATGGCATTCTCGTCATTTTTAACCGAGAGTGTAACACATGTACATGGTAACACTGAATCTCGATTTGTTGTCCAGCTCAGAGATTGAACAAGTTTTCTATAACTGTTATCATTCATACAATTAATTACTAGCTTTCAATTGTCATTTGCTGCAGGAAAAATGCCAGCATCACTTTACAGATGGTGGCTCTTAGGGAAGTGGTCATAATTAACAAGTATACTCGACGAGGACCCACCCTGTGTAGGGATAGGGGGTTACACAACATACCACCTATCTAATGAGTGTAATGGACACATTTTTTTGGCCTAAAAATCAGAGATGAGAGTTTAATATTCTGTCTGCATGAAGCTTGCATTACTAGTAAAATGGCACAGGAATATTTTTATCTTTCTCTCAGTTTCTACTCCTGATAGAATGGGGGCTATGCGAACAAGACACCATCTTTTTAGGTGGGTCGAGAGGGGGTGCATAAAGAGACCAACAGCCTTTTTATAATTATTGAATGGTGGTTCCTGTCCGAGAGACCATTTCCGTTAGTGATTTTTATCTAAACCTGGGTTGTTTTAATTATGTGTAACAATATCTTCAACAAAAATAATTTATTGTCGAAATATTAAATTGACATTGTAGAATTTTTTTAAGTTTCTATTTAAGCTAATAATTGTAAGTCATTAATTTAAGTCATCAATAATTGTCAGTGTTCTATACAAGCTATGTGATCTTTCCTTTTGTGATACTGTATAGTCCCGGAGCAAACGTTATCCTTTAGTTTAGAAAAATGTCGTGCGATTTTGAAACATGTTTTAAATTCTACGACACCAGGCCGGAGGAAAATAATTACCGAGACGCAGTAGAGGAAAAAAAAACACATTGCATAAAGCTGTAAATATTCTCAAATTAAAGTGAAGTTAACTGAATGTCAATGCCTGTTGTTCAGGTCAGGCGACATTCTGCGAAGGTTCTGTCAAGCACAAGACACAAGACACTACTCCACAACAGAATAATTAACTAAAATAACCTCAAGAAGTATTGATCCAATATAGACACCGCATTTTCATTCTTGGATCTTAGACTACATCCGTGAAGAAACACTTTCTCACAAGTCTTGCACGCCATATACTATTTAAGTCTATTAAAATAGACACTAAATCACGGCCTAAGAAACTTCTGATCCTCAGTAATATTTTCACAACGATAATAAAAACTTCAGCCGATCTAACAAACGAGTCTAAGCCAAATTAGCTATTACAATGAAGGCATGGATAATCAGACAGATAAAATAATTCTAATCAGTTCTATTGTCAACATGAAACCCTGCTGAAATTATCAAGGACCAATATTATCGAGCAAACATGTCATATATTCCTAGGGTGATCTAATGTATACCTGCTTTAGAAAGCTATTCTAACGGCTTTTTTAAAAATACTTTTTACGACTTTTACCTGTCTAATTTTATACTACTGTATATAAATGGATCGTGAAGCTAAATAAGCCATTTCACAGTTCGACGGAATATATATATACCAGATATATTAAACTATCCATAAGGAAAACTAGGCCCCGTAGCCAAAAAAAAAAACAGACCAAAATGAACCAAAATGAGGCCTTAAAAAGTCACTGAAACCTAAATGTTTGAGCCTTAAAATGAACAAAAATTAAAAACCAAGATTAAAGGCCAACCGGCAAAATCAGTACATGTAATCTTGACATATACAGTGTACAAGAATCATAAGAAGTGTTCTACTGATTACTCACTTAATGTCGCTTGATAAAATAAAACTTTTTTATTCACATGTACATACAGCGTTTGTGAAATTCTTTCTGATCACTTTTAAGCACCCTTTGTAAGATGGATTCCACACTGTACAGCAACAATGCTATTGCTTACCTCAAACTCTCTCTTCCCTGTCTTTGGAACGTAATGCTATAAACAATATCAGTTCATTTTTACAACAGATTGGGAAATATTAGGCACACATCGTAAAGGATATTAGCCAATTCAAGCGCACAAATGACAGAAATGATTCATCTCTACCGAACTGATCGATTTCCAAAGGCCTAGTACTGGAATTGCAAGTTGATCTGACATAATAGAGGGAATATTCATACTTTTTTCCAAATTTCCCATCCAGATAAAGCCAGAAAGACTCCCACCGAATTTCATGCTGCTAATATGCCAGCAGTAAATACTTAACAACTATTCACCTCAGTGTAGGTGGGTAGTGGTGGATATTAACCGAGCCGCGAATCGAAGCGGCGAGGTAAATATCCACCACTACCCACCTACACTGAGGTGAATAGTTGTTTTAGTATATACTGAAACAGTGAGATAATATAACGAAAATGATGCTTTTTAACTCATTTATTCCTGTCAACGATTACAATTTTCGCGCGCAAATTGCTGGGAGGTGAATAGTATACTATTACGCACTGCAACAATCATCGCATCGCATTAAGGTCTGGGATGAAATTCGGCGACACGACGAAAGGCACAGTGCGAACGGAAAGAGGGGTGGGAGGGAGGGTGAGTTAATTTCCCTGGCCCGTACACCCACCCGTAACACCCAAATGCCAATTGTTTTACACTTGGTATTTTTCCTTCGCCGTTGCACTTGAAGGAATGACAATTTATTCATATTTTGTTGGTCTTATATGCTCTGCTTATGATTTATGCAGTGCGAATAGTATACTATTACGCACTGCAACAATCATCGCATCGCATTAAGGTCTGGGATGAAATTCGGCTCCAATCATCTTCAGTCCCCTGAACTCCACAAATCCAGACCATCAATGGTCTCTTAATCCCCCAAAACTTACATCCAACCAAAGAGGCCATTGATGGTCTGCTGACAAGATCAAGTAACAATCAGTGCCCCGGAAGATAGGGAGGGGCACATTCACACCCAGTAAACAACACATGTCAGTCAACCTATCCCAGAAGTCCGAATATCATCACAACTGCATTGGCCATGCCAAAGCGCACCACCAAACCTCACTCCCAAACCTCACTCCCCAAACCTTACTCCCCACACCTCATTTTCCCAAAATGCACAAAATCCAGGCCTCACTGTTATCTCCAAGGCCACAATAATTGCTCGCCATGCGCCCGACCAAGAGCGGCTTTACATCGTATAAACGTGAGCGATTGGTATCATGTCTGTAACTTGATAGTTTACTTGAACGTTTCCAGGGCAACCATCACCCCCTCACTGGCCCCAATAAGGGTCTCCTTCCAGTGAGCCTAAATGTATGGGTTAGGCAGCTGTTGAGCCGAAAGCAGATGACTCTGATGGCGGGCGGTCTGATTGATAGTGACGGCCTTTAAAGCTGCCAGAGAATGGCTGAAAAAATTCAAAAATGGAAACTCCATCGCGAATCCAACTTAATATCTTAACTTGTTCCGGTGAAGGGTTGTCACCCACGATTCTGCACCATTTATCGTAGTGTTTGTGGAGTTCACCTGCGCGAAAGGCGTTTGGATCTCTAAATAATAATTTTGCTGGGTCCGCTAATTCTTCTCCATTTATCACTCTGTGTATGTATTGTTCTGAAAATTCCCGGACTGTCACCCCTGAGCCAACCTCCAGTGACGTTCCCATCCAATCCACCCACGTGATTGGCTTTTGCGGCATCTTTGCATATTGTGCAACTTTTTCATCGAACTGTGGGTCAAACTCCCATTCCCAGGAGAGACTTGTGGTGATCTAGGTATGAAAACAAAGGACTAATAAAAAAAAAAAAGGGAACCGAGGTTAGCAGAGGGGTGACAGTCATGACCCAGCAATAGACTGGGGGAGTGTGTTTAGATACTCTTTTTCACAACTGCCACTTCTCTACTAGAGGAAAAGGAGGAAGAAAATTTCTAAAACGAGAGGCAAGGGTGAATAAACGTAGAATAGCGATTCATTGCCACATTATACAGTATTTATTGAAATACAGCATTACATAGTCAGCAATTTCTGACGCAATAGTAAAAAAATTGTGTTCTTTGCGATCTTAGATATAACCCATGTTCATTTGTTATTGCTAATGTTCCTAGGTCGGGAAGCAGGTTCAGACGGGCGTCCGCGCTGTTCCCTCCTTCTTTTGAAACAATTGACAGCGATATGCCCAAGCTTCCCACAACTATAGCAGCGAACATATGGGGCATTTGACATCCTCGCATGTGACAGTGGCATTGGTTGCGGCTGACTCCTGTTACTCTTCTCAACTTTTGCCATAATACCCAATATCTTCTCATGGTCTTTATCACCTAGCAATGGCAAGAGAAAGCTCCGGAAGATATGGTTAGGCTGGTCCAATTTCGTTCTCAAAGCTTCGTAGGTCAAGCGGAAGTAGCCCTCCTTCTCGTGGCGTACATCGCGAGCGGTATTCTTAAGAGCTTCCAGTAACTCTAGGACCTCGTGCTTATTAAACTCCACAATGGGACGGGAGGCGAGATTTTTAATTTTGTTGAGGAGGCTATCCACTGATAAACTGGAGAAAATATCCATATCCGCTCTCATTTCATCGTACTTTTTCTGTAAGGCCTATAATTTCAAAAGGAAAAGGCAAGATACTCTCAGACGCTTTATAATCGTAGAACTAATTCATACGTATTCAACCTATCTGCGCCCATAATACATTCTCTCACCCGATTGCCAATATATATATATTTTTTTCACTTCCGCGGCTAATATTATTCACATTTAAAAAATCACAACAAACGCCTACAGGGTTTCACTTCCGTCGCCAATAATATTCACATTTGCAAAATAATAACAAGCTCTTTTTGAGTTCCCCTTCCGCGGCCAATCTTAACCACGTTTGAAAAAATCATAACCAACGCTTATAGAGTTTCACTTCCTTGGCCAATAATATTCACATTAAGAAATCATAACAAATTTTGACGAGTTTCAATCCGTGGCCAATAATATTCACATCTTCCAGAACATAACAAACAATTACGAGTCTCACCTCCGTGGCCAATAACATTCCACATTTGCATATAACAATCTCTTACGAGTTTACTTCGAGGCCAATAACACATCACATCTGCATAAACAAGCTCTTGCGCGTTACACTCCGTGGCCAATAACATATCACATCTGCATAAACAGCTCTTGCGCGTTTCACTTCGTGGCCAATAACATATCACATCTGCATAAACAAACTCTTGCGCGTTTCACTTCGTGGCCAATAACATATCACATCTGCATAAACAGACTCTTGCGCGTTTCATTTCGTGGCCAATAACATATCACATCTGCATAAACAAACTCTTGGGCGTTTCACTTCGTGGCCAATAACATATCACATCTGCATAAACAAGCTCTTGCGCGTTTCACTTCGTGGCCAATAACATATCACATCGGCGTCAACAAACTCTTGTTCCGTGGCCAATAACATTTCACATTTGTATATAATACACTCTTACAAGTTTCACCCCCGTGGCCAATACCATTTCACATATCTCAAGGGGTTCCGTAGTCAGCCGAAAATATGACCATTATTTGCAATAACAAACTCACAAGGAGTTCTTACTCCGCGGCCGACGCAATGGCCATTATCGCCAACAATAGACTCTTACGAGTCAACTTCGCGGCCAATACATTTCACATAACTCAGGAGTGCCGTGGTCAATATAAAACATGACCATTATTTGCGATAACAAACTCACAAGGAGTCCTAATTCTGTGGCCTACGCAATGGCCATTATCGCAAATAAAAAACTCTTACGAGTCCACTCCGGGGCCAATAACATTTCCCATCGCGCATCACTCTCAAAAGAAAGTATTACTCCCGTGGCCAACAACACTTAATAAAATAATAATCTCAGAACTAACACGTGTTAAAGCGAAAATTTACCTCAAGTTTTTCCTCCGTCGACAAGCCCTGGCCTTGTGGCGCAGGGTTCTGTCCTTGCTGAACTTGTGGCGCGGGGTTCTGTCCTTGCTGAACTTGTGGCACTGGATTCTGCCCTTGTCGAACATGTGGCGCGGGATTTTGTCGTCGCTGAACTTGTGCTTGCGCTGGGTTCTGTCCCGGTTGAACTTGTTCCGGCGCTTGAACTTGTTCCGGCGCTTGTTGCGGGAACTGTACATTAGCAGCTCTTCGGTCAGCCATGTTCATGGACAGTGCCAATTCCAGTCGTCAATTCTGCTTGCTGGAAAATTCGTGTTCGTAGCAGGAAAAATCGTTCCCCAAGTCAAATACATCAACTTTGTAGTCTTTACCTGAGTCACTAAGCCAAATGAGCTTCAAAGGGTGGTGTACATGCTACCGAAGACGATAAAAGGTCAGCGCTGGTGTTCAGATAGCGAGAGACACTTTGATGTTGACGGAGCCGTTGCACTTGAAGGAATGACAATTTATTCATATTTTGTTGGTCTTATATGCTCTGCTTATGATTTATGCAGTGCGAATAGCACTTGCTATTCCGAGTTTCAGTAGCCAATCAGAGCGCGCCAACAATGCTATCCACTGTTTCAGTATATACTAAATATAAATAAACGCTGTGGCTAAATGCCCGGCAGCCGGGCACGGTCGCAAATAGACTAAATGCCCGGCAGTCAGAAATGTTCACAAAATTTTCACTGAAAGGCTCTTTCAAACCTTTTCATAGTATTCAATGTTCGTTTAGAAATGTCAAGCGCTTCCAAAAATTATTTTGCTTATCCAGTTGACGAAATATCCAAGCTTGGGCATACCATAAGATCGCTATGTTCTCCGCCGACACTTAGAAACTTTCTGCTGAGACTCGCAGTCAGAAATTTTCACAGAATTTCGACTGAACGTCACACTCAAACCTCTTAAGAGTATTCAATGTTCGTTTAGAAATGTCAAGCGCTTCCAAAAATTAGTTTGCTTTTCCAGTTGACGAAATATCCAATTGGGCATACCATAAGATCGCTATGTTCTCGACACTTAGAAAATTTCTGCACAGACTGCCGGGCACGGTCTCAAATAGACTAAATGCCCGGCAGTCAGAAATTTTCATAGACTTTCCACTGAAAGGCTCATTCAAACCTTTTGAGAGTATTCGATGTTCGTTTAGAAATGTCAAGCGCTTCCAAAAATAATTTTGCTTTTCCAGTTGACGAAATATCCAAGCTTGGGCATACCATAAGATCGCTATGTTCTCGACACTTCGAAAATTTCTGCAGACTGCCGGGCACTGCCTCAAATAGACGAATGCGCCGATCAATTCGAAACATCAACATCCCCCCCCCCCCCCCCCCCGGGCAATGCCCCGGGCAATGCCCCGGGCATTTGAACTTTTGAAGACCGACTTGTTCAAATTCCCGCCCCCTTGGGCCAAAATTGCATTCAAATGCCCCACCCTAAGACTGGATTTGACTGTCAAATGCCCCTCCTAAACTGAGATAAAATGTTTTTAGTGAGAATAAAAAATACACTTTGCATTCAGTTGTTTTGTTCCGGTCGTCTGTCAGAGTGAATCAGGTAAAGTACTTCCCGGCGATACTGCGGACAAACATAGTGTTTTAAAAGCTGGTGATTGAGTACAATATGAAACAAGAATCAACTGGTTTAGGGCAATTTGAAGATCACAACAGCGATGAACTAGTCCCGACTAGCTAGTGTTTTCTTCGAGAATATACTCAACTGAACCGCGTGTACTTTGCAACAGATATTTCACGGCACTCCTGTGGACTCCGTGTCGAAATGAATTTTGTTATTGGTTTGGGATTTACTTTTCGATAATTTTTGAATTGAGTAATTTCTCGTGTGATCAACAAATCTTGCAAAAATATTTAGCAAAGCGGTTGATTCATTTTTGGTGGAGCTGTTGGGTTTTGAACAAATCGCTTGCAAGCGTCATTCCACGAGGTGAAAATTTATTATTCTAAACGCATTTTATAGCAACTGACAAATGTTTCCTTAATGAATTTTTGGTTTGAGAGAGGTTGTTGTTCAATTTACAGTGTTTTTCCTTTCAATCAATGGCCGTACAAGCTCTGCGGACATTTATAGACTAGCAACACAGTCAGCCACATTGACTTCGAAATCTAGTACGCGTTGAACGCCAATTGAAGCTGTATTTTAAAAATCTAAGATTTATAAATATTTAACATATTTAACTATTCATACATACCTTCAAAAGCACTACAAAGCTTTATCAGCCCCTTTTCCGTGAAAAAAAATTACTCACAAAAGCGATAAAAGTTTCCTCACAAAAGCGATATCTTTCCCTTCAAATTGCTCCATGATGTTCTGAAACAACCACGTGCGTTTGATAGGCGCCGGCCAAAAAAAGATATAGAGCGTTTTCACTCGCGTGACCTTCAGTCCCGTGGGACTCAAATGACAAAGGCCATGGCAGCCATGTTGGTGTTCCTAGCAAAAGAAGTTAATTAAAATCATTTTGTACGGGAACACCAATGTGGCGGCTATGACGTCAAGTGAAAACGCTGAACTTGACACTTCCGGTTTAAATTCCCCACCCCACCCAGGCAAAGTCAAATTCCCCACCCCCGGGATGGCCTATCACATCAAATTCCCGACTCCCCGGGCACAGAAAGCGTTCAAATGCCCGGGGCATGCATGTTGATGTTTCGAATTGATCGGCGCATAAATGCCCGACAGTTTAAAACGCTGATTTCAGAGAATTTTTAAGGCCGGTTTACGATAAAATCAAGTCTAATATTAACAGGGTGGATCTATCGTCGTGTTGTAGCCTATTTTCCAGCAGGGTGTTATAAAGGGCTATGTTATAGTGTTCGTGACAGTCGTCAGTATGGTGGCGTGACAGCTGTAGCCAAGTACTACGGCAGGCCGCTACACCAGCATTGCTGTAAAAACTGGCGAGAAATATCACAACACGTGAGGTCAGGAATTGTCTAGAAAGCGACTGGTTTAATACGATGAAGAAGAGAGGATTTTCTGGAGAAGGTAAACTTGAAATAATTGAATATTTATCTAATTAGTCGATATTTATCCTGTGGAAATTTCTGACTGCTGGGCATTTAGTCTATTTGAGACCGTTCCCGGCAGTCTGTGCAGAAATTTTCTAAGTGTCGAGAACATAGCGATCTTATGGTATGCCCAATTGGATATTTCGTCAACTGGAAAAGCAAACTAATTTTTGGAGGCGCTTGACATTTCTAAACGAACATTGAATACTCTCAAAAGGTTTCAAAGAGCCTTTCAGTGAAAATTCTATGAAAAAGATTCAGGGGCATAGCCAGGACTTTTTCAGAGGTACGCACAATCACTGTTTTCAAACACTTCCCCTACCTCCTCCCCCCACCCTCAAGTCCCAAATCTATCTTTTTTTTTTCTTCGATTTTTTCAAGTACGCACGTGCGTACGTGCGTACAGGTAGCTACGCCCCTGAAAATTTCTCACTGCCGGGCATTTAGTCTATTTGAGACCGTGCCCGGCAGTCTGTGCAAAATTTTCTAAGTGTCGAGAACATAGCGATCTTATAGTATGCCCAAGCTTGGATATTTCGTCAACTGGAAAATCAAAATATTTTTGGGATTCGCTTGACATTTCTAAACGAACTTTGAATACTCTTAAGAGGTTTGAGTGAGACGTTTAGTCGAAATTCTGTGAAAATTTCTGACTGCGAGTCTTAGCAGAAATTTTCTAAGTGTCGAGAACATAGCGATCTTATGGTATGCACAAGCTTGGATTTTTCGTCAACTGGAAAAGCAAAGTAATTTTTGTTAGTGCTTGACATTTCTAAACGAACATCGAATACTCTGAAAAGGTTTGAAAGAGCCTTTCAGTGAAAATTTTGTGAAAATTTCTGACTGCCGGGCATTTAGTCTATTTGAGACCTTGCCGGCTGCCGGGCATTTAGCCACAGCGATAAATAAACGTTTCATTACAAAGCTCACGAAACATGAGAACCAGGCTAGATATATAGTGAACATGCATAGTTACTAAAACAGGGAATGACCTGTAATGACCTACATGCCACAGCGAACAATAAAAATAAGTTTATTGGTGAAAATCATGTTCCCTGAAAACACGAAAAGCCATAATCGTAGGCCGCAGAAATCATTGCAATGCAGAAGAGAATTGAACAGTAGGAATGTTACCTAACTGAATGCCGGGGCATTTTTCAAAACAGCGATCGTGTAGACAGGCAAAATGCGTCCGCTTCTTTCCTTAATCTTTGATATCAAATACTTATTTTCTAAAAATATCATGAATATAACATATGTTCTTATATTTTCCTCTAAAAACGCGTTTTGTACTAATACCGAAACTTAAAAACTCAGAATTCTAATAACCCAAACCTATATTTCACAATTACATTTCTTTTCCTTTCGTTTGAAAATATCTATTTTATTTTATATAGAAATTCTGGAAATATTTCTTTTTTTTTTTTTTTATGACGCATTTAATTAAAATCGACCTGTTTATTGACCTTATTGAGATAAGCGGTTTAGGTTAAGGTACCAGCACCGGCAAAATTTATGCTCTCCAAATGCCTTGCAAAAATTTCCTGGTTAAATGTCATGCCATGAAATATACAAATCCAAAATTTGTAGTCAATATCTCTAATAGTTTAAAAGTTATGAGCATTTGAAAATTGACGTTTTTTACCTTTACGAGCATTCTGATTGGTCCAATAGGGTCACATGACTGATTGGCGAGAAATTCAAAATGTATTGTCTTTATCAATTTATAGAATTCAACTGGGTCATTCTAAAAACTTCAACCAAAAAGGAATTGAATTAGAGAAGTCATCAAATTCATTTGACAGAATTTTGGTCAGTCTGACCAAATTTTGAGAAAGATCGACAGCTGTCAATCAGAGAGAAATGTCAAATAAAGCCTGAAATCACAAAAACAAGTTTTTCTCCCACAGTTTTTTAGAGCCAATGTCTGAAATTTTCGAAAATCGGGCGTCAGTCACAAAATTTCGGATTTCTTCATATTTTGCCCAAATAATCTCTATAGTGAAGTATTTTCAAAGTTTGAAAAACGGCAAATCGGCGGCCTTTCAGTTGTGAAACTGGCGAAAAATTACACATTTTCATCTCGCTCGTACATAAAAACGCGATGTCATACATAAATAAAATGTGGCCACAACATAAACACGCTCTTGTTCTTCACACTACTATTATTTACTTTGGATTAGCAGTTGAAATAAGAATATTTCGGCCGTTAGAAGAAACATGATTTCTTCCATTTTAAAAATTAGCAAATTTGAACCAATTTCAACGCCATGGAAACCCAATTGGTACGTTGAGTTTGAAAACAAAATTAAGACAGTCTTGAAGCACAACTTCTGTTGTTTACTGTGGTGAAATATTTCTGGCGGCACTTTAAAAGTGCCCCGTCAAGAGACCAAAATGTGAAGGGTAGTTTGACACCAGTAGAACTTGTGACACGAACCTGAACGCCGACACTACGCACAAAATGTTTATCGCAAAAAATAGTTCCTTTGAGATAGAGCCTTTTTCAGAATCGTAAGGACTTCAGAAGAACTTTATCTATCCTTTGCTAACTTAAAATGATATCTTTTAAGCAGTTTGTTGGGATACGGAGTAGAGACACAAACATCATGTTGTGCGACCTTACAAATAACAGCGATCAACACTTACCCGCTTTTTCATTAGAAAATTAAACTGACCCGAACCTTGAATTGCGTTTATAATAAAGACAATCCTGCACTCCGATCCATTATATTGCTGTGTTTGGAATATCTGAGCCTTGTAGATCATATCATAGCGTTATTTACTCCACATTTGTTAAAACAACAGTCGCTAAATGACAGTTCGAAAGTTTCCCACAATGTGTTGCAAAGAGATTGCGTGACGTGTAGCACACTGGAATTTGCTGCGTGCTTATGGTATCGGTCAAGGAAAGAACATTGCCGTGGAAAAGTAACAGGAGTAACGTCCGTTTTTGGAAATGTATAAAGTCTGTTTCCTTCGTTTTGATACAATTTTAATTAATGTTCAAATCGTCTTTCAGGTATATTTCTGGGTATATTTGGTAGAAAAATATACAGGTCATTTATGGGGGGGGGGGGGGGGGGGGGGGGGGGGGGGGGGTGTCACCCTTTCACTACGCCCCTTGCCGGCTCTTTTGCGATAACACACCGCCCTTATTCTGCTACGAAGTTATGTTTTCAATACTCTTATAAACTAATTTCGATTTTGAGGGTCAACACTGCATTATATTGACGGCTAGTTGGGAGAAAATATATTCCGTATTAGGCGGAGTCGCGAAGCGACGGAGCCCAGTACGGAATATATTTTCTTCCAACGCCGTCAATATAATGCAGTATTGACGCGCGCCCAAAATCGAAATTAGTTTTGTCTAGATTTTTGAGACGTCAATACGACTTTATATTGACGTCTCAAAAGCAAGCAAAAGTATCTGAGAATCGTGATACTATTACAGATGTGAGCTACAGCTGGCTGTCAGTTTTGTTTTCGGCTGGTGGGTTTAAAGCTGCTTCTGTGACATCTCCACCGCAAGTTACAGTCTCAACACCCACGTCCGATGACAAGGAAAACAGTCCTGAACGTACAACATCCAATGTATTTTCATGCCCACAGAAAGGCTGCATCCCTGGGAAGGGGGGGGGGGGGGGGGGGGGGGGGGGGGGGAGTGGGGTACTTCCCAAAAATACCTATACGGGTATGTGCCGCCTAACGGGGTCGTAATTTTGGGACTTCTGGTCCAGAACGAACGAGTATCCATTTTAGAGACATTTCCTAGAACGAGGTATAATATTTCGAACGCACGAAAGCTTCATAAGATGGTGAATCAAGAAATTGTAGATCGCGACTTTATCTTCTGTTTGAAATCAAAGCAATTATGTTGCTTATTTGTGTAGAAGCAGAATTGTCGTATTTTGATGTATAAGTCGAACAAACAAAGAAATAACTTAAAAAAAAAAAATGGGCTATTGAAAGTTACGCAATTTCTACGAAATCTAAATTGAATACTGCGCAGGATATTCCAGAAGTGGTGTTGACCTGGGGATTGTCTAGTTATACGCCCACTAGTACTCCTGACCAGAATCTGACTTTCAACGTCCACAAGGCCGTGGACAATCAAGGATAGGCGGCTGACAGCCCTGCGCGCTTCGAGGCTCTGCCATCCGAGATGGCATATCATTTCCGTATCATTGTTCTAGAATTAGAGTGTTAAAAATTGACCTATTTTTAGAATGGGGTAACATTTTGAGTGCAAATTCTTTCTAAAACGGGGTCTAAATTTGGAGACCCGGACGGCACATACCCAGCCAAAACATATCCGAGTACCCCCCTAGCCTGCGAGCAAGCTCCCGGGGTCGGGACCAGGCTCGCGGTTTGGGAGGGGAGGAGGCCCCCCGTACCCCTTCCCCCCAACCCCTAAGTCCGAGAGCCTTGCTCGCAGGCTAGTACCTCCCGGGGGCTCGTGGTTTATTTCAGGTCTCCTCGCCATTCACTTTTTTCTCTAATCCTTTATTATTTTCATCTTGCTCTGTAACATGTTGTATATATGGCAAATAAAGAATGAATGATTGAATGAATGTTTCAACGGCCGTCCGCTCTGGAACACCATCTGTCATTAGAAGCCTGCTCCAGGTCACCGGAGAGGCACACCCTAATGAACCTGGCCAAATAACAGTACGCCACCCTCCTCAGCGAAAGCGTTGCACTTCTCCCTTTCTTTGCAAGTCTCAAGCTCAGTTAGCAGCTCAAACAAAGGCCAAAGCCTCAAGGTGGGCTGGGCGCTAAAGGAAATGGAACAGCCCTTGCTACCAATTCAATGAAAAGCAGAAAGCCTACCTGGAGGCTAAATTTACTATTGGTCAATCCACAGACAGGAGGTCGACCCGGATGTAGTCACAAAAGAAATGCGTTGTGCCCGTGCCCGTGCCCGGCAGTGAAGAGAAAAGCGGCATCGATGACCCTCCTTGAAGAATTTGAGGATAGTTGCCTTTGTAAGCTAGAAAATGAAAGGCCAATGTAATGCAAGATTGCTAACCACTTTTACAGTTTTATTGTCTCTTGTAAGAAGATTGAAGAAGCCTTGTGTGATGCATGATTTCTTTTTCCGCCTTGAGGCTGTGCAATAATTTTTTTCGAGATCATTCCATACTTTTCTTTCGCTCGCTGTGAACATTTTTTTTCTCTACTTTTGCTGTGCAGGAATTTATTTACAACAATGGAGTGCATGATTGGCTTTATCATAAACGCAATTCAAGGCTCGGGTTAGTTTAATTTTCTGATAAACTATTAATAGAAAGCGGGTGCAATAGTGGCTAAAAAGAAAAAAATATCTTTGAATTTCACTTTTGTTTTCGAAAATATCTTGTATTGAATGATGTAAAAAGCACTTTCGAGCCTCCCGACGTCAAAAATCTATATATTGGCATGCACTCGGACCCCACTAGAGCCTCAAGTTCTACAACTAAAGGACCCCCAGCCCACTTTATAAATGACACTGACTTGAAACCTTTTCCACGGCAATGTTCTTTCTTTGACCGATACCATAAGCACACAGCAAATTCCAGTGTGCTATACGTCACGCAATCTCTTTGCAATACATTGTGGGAAACTTTCGAACTGTCATTTAGCGACTGTTGTTTTAACAAATTTGGAGTAAATAACGCTATGATATGATCTACAAGGCTCAGATATTCCAAACACAGCAATATAATGGATCGGAGTGCAGGATTGTCTTTATTATAAACGCAATTCAAGGATTGGGTCAGTTTAATTTTCTGATGAAAAAGCGGGTAAGTGTTGATCGCTGTTATTTGTAAGGTTGCACAACATGATCGATGTTCGTGTCTCTACTCCGTATCCCAACAAACTGCTTAAAAGATATCATTTTAAGTTAGAAAAGGATAGATAAAGTTCTTCTGAAGTCCTTACGATTCTGAAAAAGGCTATATCTCAAAGGAACTATTTTTTGCGATAAACATTTTGTGCGTAGTGTCGGCGTTCAGGTTCGTGTCACAAGTTCTCCTGGTGTCAAACAACCCTTCACATTTTGGTCTCTCGACGGGGCACTTTTAAAGTGCCGCCAGAAATATTTCACCACAGTAAACAACAGAAGTTGTGCTTCAAGACTGTCTTAATTTTGTTTTCAAACTCAACGTACCAATTGGGTTTCCACGGCGTTGAAATTGGTTCAAATTTGCTAATTTTTAAAATGGAAGAAATCATGTTTCTTCTAACGGTCGAAATATTCTTATTTCAACTGCTAATCCAAAGTAAATAATAGTAGTGTGAAGAACAAGAGCGTGTTTATGTCGTGGCCACATTTTATTTATGTATGACATCGCATTTTTATGTACGAGCGAGATGGAAATGTGTAATTTTTCGCCAGTTTCACAACTGAAAGGCCGCCGATTTGCCGTTTTTTAAACTTTGCCCGTTTTCGAAAATAATAAAACGCCGTTACAATTTTTAATGTTATTTTTGAAAATACTTCACTATAGAGATTATTTGGGCAAAATATGAAGAAATCCTAAATTTTGTGACTGACGCCCGATTTTCGAAAATTTCAGACATTGGCTCTTAATATTTTTAAAATCTCTTTTCAGAAATGAGTTTCAAACACCACTTGGCACAAACGTAGTTTCAGCCCCGTAATTTATGTTAATTTATGCAAACCAATGCAAATAACCGCATATTTCGGTTTATTTCCCGTTAATTTGCATAAATTAACGTATATTACGGGGCTGAAACTACGTTTGTGCCAAGTGGTGTTAAAAACTCATTTCTGAAAACAGATTTTAACAATATTAAAAACTGTGGGAAAAAAACTTGTTTTTGTGATTTCGTTTTTTGACATTTCTCTCTGATTGACAGCTGTCGATCTTTCTCAAAATTTGGTCAGACTGACCAAAATTCTGTCAAATGAATTTGGTGACTGCTTTAATTCAATTCCTTTTTGGTTGAAGTTCCTAGCATGACCCAGTTGAATTCTATAAATTGATAAAGACAATACATTTTGAATTTCCCGCCAATCAGTCATGTGACCCTATTGGACCAATCATAATGCTCGAAAAGGTGAAAAAGGTCCATTTTCAAATGCACATATCTTTTGAAGGATTAGAGATATTGACCCAAAACTTTGGATTTGTATATTTCATGGCATGACGTTTAACCAGGAATTTTTTGCAAGGCATTTGGAGAGCATAAATTTTGCCGGTGCTGATACCTTAAAATGATGTCTCAAGAACTCCCGAATTTTTGATAAAATACAGCCAAATAAATTGCTCTCTCTTGGAACGTTGTCTGAAGTCTTAGTTCACTAAAATCAAGCTATCATCAAGCTATCATCAAGCTTTGTCAGGCCTCTAATGTGCTCTACAAATGAATCACTCTAATTCAGAATAAACAAAATAACGAGAGCTTGAATTTTTGATAAAATACGGCCAAATAAATTTCTCTCTCTTCTAACGTTCTAACGTCTAATCATCAACGTATGAATATATCGCTTTGTCAGGCCACAAACATGCGCTCGCTAAACCGCTTTCAAAAAATATGCTACTCGACTTTTGTGTTGTTATTGATAGTATCTAACAAAAATGTGCCAACAAAACTGCAACAAGAATGTCCCCACAAATTCACTAAAAAGTCTATTACACCTTTTGCCATTCATTACCGCAAAATATACAATCATTTTAATCAAGTGCATTCAATTGCATTTTTCGGACAATCATTAGCGCGAAAAGACATTCACGGATGTGAAATAGATTTTCATTTGCGCGTTGATGCATTTCAATAACGTCAACGCGAAATCAATTGCACGATTGGTCAATCAATAACGTGGATGTGATATTCATTAACATTTTATTACAAGTAGTGCAAACAATAGCATTTATAGACAATCATTTGAGTGCTCCTTACAAACGTTACCGCGTCCGTACAAACATTTGCACGTTCATGACATTCAATTGCCAAAAATCTATTTTCAATCACAAAAAAAGCTTTTTCATCGGAATTTTCACATAGTTTCGTTGTACGAATTCTTGACAGGACAACTGCTGAGTGAAAGATGAGCTCATTTATGGGCGAAATCGTCATTGTGACGGTAAGATTTCGACAACGCTGCCCGCACACTTGCCTGTAAGCCCTTTCTCCCAGCCTCGCTCTCCCGTGTCGTCTATAAAAATGCAATGGTTTACACTACGCCATGCGCCATAAACCAGGTAGTGTAATCTACCCGTTTCTGCAGTACGTCTGGTCTGTTTCGTTCGGCGGGGAGTGGTCTGACAAGCTTCACTCGGTACAATATTCCGTCCAGCATCCTCGCCACCGTCCGATCGTGGACCTCAGGTTTGCCAGGGAGACGTGCTCGGAGCTGTCTATTGATTTGCTCGAGAGTAAATTTAAGGCGAGAAAATGGTTGGATAACCTCCTGTCAATAATTCGTACGACGAAACTATGTGAAAATTCCGATGAAAAAGCTTTTTTGTGATTGAAGATAGATTTTTGGCAATTGAATGTCATGAACGTGCAAATGTTTGTACGGACGCGGTAACGTTTGTAAGGAGCACTCAAATGATTGTCTATAAATGCTATTGTTTGCACTAGTTGTAATAAAAATGTTAATGAATATCACATCCACGTTATTGATTGACCAATCGTGCAATTGATTTCGCGTTGATGTTATTGAAATGCATCAACGCGCAAATGAAAATCTATTTCACATCCGTGAATGTCTTTTCGCGCTAATGATTGTCCGAAAAATGCAATTGAATGCACTTAATTATGTAAAAATCGTTAATGAATGTTGTTTTAGTTCAAATGACTGAAACATTCATTTGAATGAACGTATATTGGCGCATATGTTCATAAGTTTGGCTAAAATGATTGTATATTTTGCGGTAATGAATGGCAAAAGGTGTAATAGTATCTAACAAAAATGTTGCTAACAAAAATGCACAAAGAATGCATGTTAGACCACATTATACTCCTGTAAGTTAAACATTAATTTACAGGAAATAAAAAGCGACAAAAGTTGTTAACAAAGGCTCGTTGTTAACTTTTGTGGACTTTTGTCCGGGGGGGGGGGGGGGGGGGGTACTTCTTTCTTCTTTATAGAAGCTATATTAGGGCATTGCGGATATGGTTGGTTAAACCGGTTAGGATTTCAAGAAGGGCGTCACATACCGCCACTAAAATTTTTGGGGAGCACCCCCGGACCTATTGTTAATTTCCGTACGGTATTGGGATGTCATGAACTTGTCATATCTCACGTTACGTCACCGCAAAGGTATTAAAGTTCTTATTAAGTTTCGATATCTCACGTTACCTATCAATGTTTCAAATTTTCAATCATTTGTCGTAAGTAAAAATAGGTCAAATGCGTTTTCTTGGGAAACGCAGATTTCACGGTGTATTTTTAAAATGAATGCAGACGTTTTAAGGAAGTTAAATGGGACGGGAAAGTTTGTGTTTTAATATGAGCGATATGGCAGAGCAAAATAGCATGAACTTTGGGTTTGTTCTATTTTGGAATACTGAATCATTGCTATTACGGTTTAGAAAGTATGGGAAAGACGTCATAGTTCTGGTGATTTAGCTACCGTGCACGAGGAAATTTTTGCGGTAGGAAAATTTTACGGATTGCCCGACTGAATTTGTTTTGCGGGAGGAAATTTTTGCGGATCGAGAGAGCTAAAATTTCTGCTGGGAGGAAATGTTTGCGGATTTCTGGTCAAGTATAAATAAAATACAAGGCATCGGTATTAAATTGCAATTTTACTTCCTGACCGGAGGTTTCTACAGTTCCCATAGTTTTGGTTGCTGTTCTGGCGCCAATATGAACATAAACAACGAGAAAACTAGTGAGTGAATTATTGTACGTTGTTGTAAAAACGTATCAGTATTATGATAACAGTCTCTGGTTCTTTTGAGGACGTGTCTGGAGTTGAATCGGGAATACAGATGACTGTTGTGCCGGTCGCCTCGGAGTTATGAGAGCAATATGTTCACTGTTAAAAAAGTTCCTGTTAAGCCGTCATCATCATTAAAACAAGTAATTTTTTCTGCGGGAGTATATTTCTGCGGTGGAAAATTTAATACAAAATAAAATAATACTGAATAATAATGCAACAACGGACAACCTTGTCCAACCCCCCGTTCGAGCGAAAAGGCCGACGAGAGCCATCCATTGGGATTGTTTATAACGCACAAATCAAAATCAATCAATTAACTTTATTTCAACACGGTAAAACGGCTTAGTAAAACTGTTTTTCAGACATGCCGTGCACTTAAATATAATCTAATCTAAATAATAACAACAACAACAACAAATATATATATATATATATATATATATATATATATAATATAATAAAATAATGAATTGAAGACTTCATCAGCTATAAAAGTGCTCAATAGATAAACTAGAGCGATATGTAGATTTGTAGAGATGGATTACTTGGTCGAAGACATTTATTCACTGCTACTCAGAGTTTCATGCTTCTTACGAAGCAATCATCAGGCAACTGCCTACAATAACGGATACATAGAATACATACAAAATTTGAAATTACAGAACAATACCTAATGGCGTGACGTGCGGAGATATGATTGGTTAACTAAACGAATACAGTTTTCAACAGGAATTTCTTAGAATGTCTACAAGTAGATAGGAGTTCGCTTCTATTGTTCAGTGTTGACATTTCGGGTCTGCATATGATGAAATATTTTTCCCATAAACATAAATTACAACGCTTGTTTACATTTGAATACGATCTTGCTTGTTTAATCTTACGCCATTTGATGTTGTAAATGACGTCTCTTTCTTTTAAGCTCCAGATGTATTTGCTTAATTCTGTTGCATGCTTGTATTTTTCATTTCTAAATGAGCATACGTGATTTCTGTATCTTAATTTACAGCCATGCTCCGTCACGCGTGACCAGTAATCTAGAGAATGAAATGAACATTTGAATATTTCTTTGTAACGTCCGAGATTTGAATGAAACCTTGAAGATCTCTGTGGAAAACACTTTGAAAGTCACAAATTAACGGAAAATAACTTCGCTGCACGCATAAAAAAACCTAATATTGTTAGGATATGTAACATTTCAAACAAAATGATATTTTGTTGCTCTTTGTTTCCGAAAATGCGGTAAAATTCTCACGGGAATTCCGAATCTCGGAATGAATTTTCAAAACCGACGCGTAATATTGCAAACTCCATTCAATTTTCAAAAATACTGGTCACGCGTGACGGAGCATGGCTGTAAACGCTGTGTCACAAAGTCCGACGTATGTCTCTTTGGAGGATGATGTTGTGACTTCAGCTTGGTAAATGATGTTTGTGTCGTTGCATTTTCCGTTCATGGGGCACGTGCTTGGGTTCCGGCAGTTACAATTACTATCTTGGGTTAGATCAGACTTATTAATTTGTGATTTGTTGTGGTTGGATATAATCGATTTTATATTATTCATGCAGCTGTAGCTCAATTTAAGCGTATTCCTGTTGAAATATATATATATATATATCTGTCAAATCTGTCAAAAGTCTTGACTGGAGTCGGAGCTTATTGTTTTACACTATATATATATATATATATATATATATATATATAGTGGCAAAAAACTGTTATACTATACTAGTGTAAAGAATACTGATAAGATTAATAAAAACACTAACTTACATCATATTATCCTATTTACCCCATAAAAATTTAACCTACAATCATAGATGCGTGTTATGGAACCAGAGGTTCTATTTTTGTTCGAGAGCTCTTTTGAAGGCGGTTAAACTACTGAGTTCTCGTATTTCGTTGGGAAGCTCGTTCCAGGCACGAGGTAATATTGGTGTAAACAATGTTTACTCAGCGCTGTAAAACGCGTTGCAAAAAGTCGTGATTATCCCGGTCGATAGCCTTTTCCTGATCCAGGCTAATAACAGCGGCCGAAAGCTGTTTATGGTTTACATAGTCGATTGTATCCCGGATCAGAAAAAGGTTTTCAAAAATACTGCGGTCAGGAATCCAGCATGTTTGATCTTCGCTGAGAATCAGCGGTACAACCTTAGTACTTTAGTACAAATTTTATAATCTGTGTTTAACAGAGAAATTGGTCGCCAGTTTTTCAAGTCTGACTTGTTGTCCTTCTTGTAAAGCAGGCGGATAATTCCTTGACGTTGTGTGTCAGAGAGTGATCCGTGTTTAAAAGAGTAATTTAGCGTGTCTACTAAATCGTGACTTAATAGACCCCAGAAGCGACGATAAAATTCAACCGGAAATCCATCGGAGCTCCCGGCGATTTGCCTGATTGCATTTGTGAAAGGGCCTCTTGACACTCGAAGAGTGTGAGGTCACCTTCGCATTTCTCCTGGTCTTCGGATGCCAGAGTTTTATTCAGTTGGTCTAAAAGCCAGTCTTGGCTAGATAAATCAACTTGTTCAGCCGAATAGAGGTTATGATAAAAATCCCGACATTCGCGAAGAATATTTTTATCGGAAGTCACGGTTGAATTGTTTGCACGTAACTCTGTAATTGAGTCGCGTGTCTGTCGCTGATTTTCAAGCTGGTAGAAATACTTGGTCGGTTTTTTCCCCAGCTCTATCCACTGTTCTTTACTGCGAATGATGGCTCCTTCTACGTCGTGATCTTCGATCGTTTTTAGGAGATCTTTGATCTCCTCCAAACGCGTGTGATCATCTGTGGTATTTGAATTACCACGAGAGAAGATGTTGCGAAACTCGCTTTCAAGATTAAATTTCTCACGCTTACGCTCACGGCATCAATAGTAGCACAGGGCGCCCACACAATGTGTTTGTGTAACATAACCGTTTGTATTTTATAGGAAATGTATGGGATTTACCTACATTTCATATTACAGCGACGTATCGCCAAATGTATGTACTGATTAACGCATTAACTTTAATGCGTTAATATAAAATATATACTAGTAGTAATCATAGATTATAGTGCGTCTCCTTATCCCGTGGCACCTCGTCTTAGCCTAGTACCTCAGTTTCATGAATTAATTCAGCCACTGTTGAAAAGGGCTATGTCGCGAGATATGTCACGCAGGCAAAAACGTCGGGCCGTCTCATCAAACAAATTCACGCTATCGCCGTGGAATCGGGCAAAATCCTGCCGTGCTGTGTACTCCGAAAGGTCTCAGATTTTTCCGACATATAAATAGTATATTTGTCTTGATTTCATTTCGGTTATTTCTCCGATTCTGAAATCATACTCCTCAGTACATGTACCAATACCGGAAGTCACGCAACATTCAACGTGAAATTTCGCAAGATTTTTCGGATAAAATTACAACTACCAATTGCAAGTAAGACACAAGACTGTTGAATATAATTCCTTTATTAGCTAGACAAATTTTAGTCACAAAACTGCGAAATCTTTAGTCGCAAATGCGCCCGATACAGGCGCAATTTCGAGCACTGTAAAGTTAAATTATCTGCGTTCGCCTGGCGCGGCCAGTCAGTGAATTATTGCTAAGAATTACAGCGAATTGCACCGTACCGTAGAACATCGCGAAGAACGACGTCGGTATTTAGGTGAAAGCTTCCCAAATCAGGCAGAGAACCACAGCAAAATCAAGATAGAACATTCAAAACATACCAGAACGGCAGCGAGGAAAATCTGTAACTTCTTGCTTGATTCCAAAGAGACCCAACAACTTACTTGGTCCGGAGAAGAACCTTCGTCCAATTTTTCCACTGCGTACTTTTAGTAGGCATTGAAATATTGAGCCGTACGATTCCAAAATCGGGAAAATATCCGAAACTAAATCAAGACAAATAGATTATTCACATGTGACATTTCGGAACCCCAGCTCCCCAGGATGATGCCTGATTTCCACGCGATGCTGGATACTATTGTGACGTTTCAAAATGGCGCAGATTTGGTACCGACACTTTTCTCGATTCGTTCCGCTTAGCCTAGACGACGCGCTAAGAATGCTGGATACTATTGTGACGTTTCAAAATGGCGCAGATTTGGTACCGACACATTTCTCGATTCGTTCCGCTTAGCCGACAAGATTAGGAAGCGTCTCCTTCGTCGACGCAATAATATATATATATATATATATATACATATAAATATATTTTTCGCTCGAATTCGCGCGGCTCAGCTCCCGAGGGCCGACAAATTTATAAACCTCGCTTCGCGAGGAATAAAATATTTATCACTAATAAGTCCAATTCCATCCATTTGTCGTTCTAAGCTACGATGAATTAAAAAAAAAAAGATATTTTATGAACACTTTGTTGTATTTTCTGTGATTTATTTTGTAACGTTTTGTGTTCGAATTTACCCGCTGGTTCGCCAGGCGAATGCTATATAAAAGCAATTGAGATTATTCACACCGCAGCAATTTTCAAACATTTTATTCTTACCTTACATTGATCGTAGTCAAAGTACAAAAAAAAAAAAAAAAAACGAAGAAGCCCTTCCGATTGTCCGTGGCTGTAGATTTGCTATCTCCGAACCTGTAGTGGTTTTACATGCAAAGAATCGAAACGAAGAAATTGTTGTCTGTGATATCAAGCGAACCAAACGCGTGGGGGCAAATTCGCATCCAGTTATTATTCAAAACAGCCATTCCAAGTAGTTTAAAATCCAATTGCCCAGTGGTGCACAATAATCGTGGTATATACCCGATCGTTTTATATTCCCGCTGCCTGTTTTGAATTGAAAAGACAACCGACATAAACGCTTCTCTTACGCTTTCGTTCACCGTCTTTTACCGCTGTAGTGTCGACAGATTTTGAGCTCCGTGTCCGAAACGATTGCTGCACTTCGATTGCTACTACTCGGGAGAACACTCGCACGCATATAGCAAAGAGAATAAACTGCTTTCAACATTTAACGAAGGCGCGAGTGGAGCAAGTTTATAAATATTTTCGAGAAGAACTGGGATCCTGCAAAGATCTGGAACGATAGTGGCGGTTAAATTCAAACCGCGGACATGTTCACTCGCGGATTTACCCCAATAAACAGCATTTGATGTGTTTCTTATGCATACAAGAAAAAAAAAATAAAAATAGAAGGGAATATATTTGATTAGGCAATTATTTTAGTCCATATCTTCCCAACCGGCCGTAACGCAGGCCGTAACGGCTATCTTCAATTCAAATTTGAAACCAGAGGCGCGAATTGGGGGAGGAGCCTGGCCTTTTATACCGGAACTTCTTAATGATCTATTTATTATTGAAACGTCTACCAACCTCGTTCCCAAGGCCCCTCTCTTCCTCTCTCTTGGATCGGACATGCAGTTAGAGTAGACCCTAGACTCCCGGTATAAACATACATATCGGTGACCTTTGATTTTTGGCGCTCATTTATTTCAAAGTCATTCATTGTGTTTTGAATTCTGGTGATCTTATATCGTCAAATAAGGGGCAATAAGTAACTCTTCCCGTATCACAAGTATACACACAGTCATGGAAAAACACAAGGAGGAAAAGAGGAAAGGAAAAAACGTAAAAAAATGCAGAAGTCGACACAAATTACACAAGGCTCAAAAGCATCGGAAGGGTGGAAAAGGTAAGTCAATTCTTTTTATGGTCTTTTATGACTTTTAGGGAAGGAACTTGATGAAGGTAACCGTTGAAAATTTATACATCAGTGGTCGCTGGCCACCCATGATTGTAAGTTCAGAAAAGTACTCTGAAATACATGCATTGAAGACTTCGAAAATACAGTTGAACCCCGCTATTTCCGACATCTACTCTCATTAGACTCATATAGTAAATGACTGAAAAAGCAAATCGAAGGTCACTGAAGAGAAATGGATTTGAGTTCGAGATTACGGGGAGTTCGAGAGGTTCAACTGGTCTCAACTGTGAAACTGTAGGTGCAAATTGTGGATCATCGCGATACAGAATTAATTCTGACCAGAACTGTCAGAACTGTCGAGCAGTACCGGTTCAAAAACAAGCTAGGATCATCCAATTTAAATCTTTGATGTGTGCCACAACGCATCGGAAAAATGTTTACGTTTATCCGCGTTTGTAGATCTTTATATATAAGATATAAACATCTTAGAATTTTACGAAGATTTTGAAGAAGAAAAGAACTGATTACTAACCATGCCCTATGACTGACCTATGGTGATTCTGAACGCACGTGTTGCCACTTATTGTCGCTACAATGTCTGTCATTGATCGATCAGACTCCGTTCCGCACGCATAATCGTTTATCATTGTTCATTGCTATTTTAAGACTTAAATTCAGTCTGGAAGTCAGGACAAAAAAGTGCATATCCTTAGAATTCCTCTATTCCTCAAAGAAAGAATTGAGCAAATATATTCTTCCAACTTTAATTTCATTTTTAAGACAGTTTTGAGATTCGCTCTTTCCCGTTCTTTATAATCTTCCGGAAACCGGACATTCCACAAAGATAAAAAGGAAACTTTATTACGAAAGACATCAGAGCGGTCAAAGCCAGGCAAACGCTGAAAAGCAATTCTCACTATCTTTTGCCTCAACTAAGTCTCTAGACTACAAGTAGTCCCTCCTTTTTCCTCAGGAATAGAAGTGCGAGTGAAACGCGAGCGCGCGTGAAAATCACCTCACGCGAGAAAGGCGAGACGTCTCCTTTTTCTCTCTCCCCACCGCGCGTCTCGCCTTTCTCGCGTGGGGTGATTTTCACGCGCGTGCTCGCGTTTCGCTCGCTCTTCTATCCCTGAAGAAAAAGGAGGGACTACTCGTAGTCTACTAAGTCTCAAGCTGTCGCAGTGCTATATTTTTCTTTCCTTTCTTAAGAGCGATATTCCGAGAAGATCGAGAATCGTAAGACACTCACGAAAAATCGAATTTTTTCTTTTCTGGCCAAAACATCCCTTTTGGTGAACTAGTTTAAGGAAAAATAGTTTTAGGTTCCAGCGATTTATTTAAAAGGCGAAATTTAAAAAAGTTTGAAAAATGGAATTATGACGGTTTTCGGCACTCAAAAACAGCAGAATTTTAACGCAACTTTGAGAAGATGGTGAACGCGTGAAAAACATCTTCTAAAACCGAAACTTGGCACAAATGTTACTTTGTTTTTACTTTTTAAACCCCTGTTTAAAAATTTTGAAAAATGTGCTTGTAACTTATTTAACGGACACATTTCGTAAGTCAACATTTGTGTCTATCAACAAAAGCGGAAATGAAGGCCAACTTCGAAGGCTATAAATGGTCTCTGGTATGTATGATCTGATCATGAAACCTATATGAGAGGAATCCTTGGTTACCGTGTTGTCCTTTGCGAAAGTTTTAGCTTTGGAAATAAAATACCATTCCGACAGTAAATAAAATAATTATGGCATTTGAGCAACTACAACTTTATGCTAATTTGAGAGCTAGTTTCAGGAAAACAGCATAAACAGAAGAAAGAACGACTTACCACAGCTTGTTCATCGTTTCTTTTGTAGTAGACGCATCTTTCAGCTTTTATATGCCTTGTTTAGCCGTAGAATTGCCAAGAGTCGAATATATTTTAAATAGCGGTATTGTCAATAGCCTGCGAATACAGCCGCCTCTCATCGCTCCCGGCCGCTAGGGGCGTTCGCGCGAGAGAGCGTCTGCGATTTACTTTGAGAAATTCCATACTGATGACGTAAATCACCCGTCGCTAATCTCGTATAATTATAATAATGTGCATGCGGTGAAACCAAATGAAATGAAAGGTGTTGACAGGCCCATCACAAATCCAACTAGCGCCTGGCGTGTTTGTTGTGACCTTTGTTCACTGGGTTTTAAGTGTAGTTTGATTTTTACAGTTTAGCCCTGATCAGTATGTCTTTTAAAGATCTACCCCTTTTGTATGAAACAAGGGGAGGTTCTTTATAGATCTGTCTGAGCAAAGATTGTGATTCATTTGTCCATGAGGATGTAGGCACACAGGGTTGTATTGTGTTACAAAGGATAACATTTCCTTGCGCGCAGTGGTTTATTATTTCTGTTTCCATCTTTGCCGTGAAAATATTGGCAAAAGAAACTGCCATTTTCGACCCCGGCCATTGCGGTGCCATGAGTCTAAAGGTAGTCTTTCCGCTAAAAGCAGAGTGATGATGATAATTACGGGATTCTTCTTCCCATGTATCGCCGATAAATGTTCATTCATCCAGACGTGCACGAGTGGCACCGTTTGAAATATCAGTAACTTGCCATATCCGGTCGGTAAATTGACAAAAGTAGAAAAACCTCTTCACCGCAGATAAAACTATAAAAGCCTGAAACTGACTTGCTTGTAACGTCAAAACATCAAACATAGGACAAATAGATTGAACACAGAGTCGTACAGTTTCTAACGACAGACAAGATTAATCCTCGCAATTGGCGATTGAGTTACAACACTACATAATTTAAAACATAATTATGTTAAATTATCAAGTTGGCCAATCAGCGCTCCTGTCTTGATGCGGGACAGATTTTCGTCATCAGTATGGAATTTCTCAATGTAAATCGCAGACGCTCTCTCGCGCGAACGCCTCTTGCGGCCGGGGCGATGAGAGGCGGCTGTATTCGCAGGCTATATTGTCAAACGAAAATTCTTGATGTTATTTTGAACTCGCCGATGTGGAATTCCTTCTAATTTCGTCGGGATCAAAGGGTCAATGCATTTTGCCAGCCGACCTTTTACCATAGCTCACGATGACCTTTGGTATTCATTTTCCGTTATACAGAAATCATTTCTCGCTTTTTTTCAAAGGAAAGAATGACCCACAGAAATGCCGTTGGGACCTCATCCCAAGATAATTTGATTCATACGTGACCTCAAGATAACCTCTAGCTAAGTAACGCAAGCCACCCGAAACTTAAGTCACGTTTTGTGTCACTAACTGTAAACAAATACAAATTTCTTTCGTTTAAATTGTAACCAAATGTTTATTTTTAGTTCAATATGTTTGTACTTTCTAATCTGAAATAAACTGCACAAAAACGGTAATTTATAGGTTGATGGCGTTCCCCAAATTTTCAACCCCACTCTACCCTCACTGCCAGCTCTGCAGTAAAAAAAATACAAACTTAAATTAAGGCATCTTGCAAATTATCAAAAGCTCGTGTTTGACTAACCTGCGATTAGCCGTTTTTTTTTTCGATTTTATTCCTCCGACAGATGGTCCAATCGCAGATAAGTATTCACACAGCATTCGACGACTTATTTCTTCCCCCCCTCGCGCGATTCGCGATTCGCTCTTCGTTCTGAAAAAGGCAATGGAGCCGGGTCTAGTCAACAGTTGGTTGCGACTGACGTTCTTTTCGGATCTCAGGCAATTATCCATCCTTTAGTTTAAGCCGAGAGACTCTTGTTTAAGCTTAAACATCTCATACGCTGCACAACGAGGACCTCCCCTCCCCACCACCACCACCCAGGGAGCGAACAGTCATGCCTTGTTGCCGGCATATGTTATATTTTGGCAAACAGTTTCTGGTATTATAAGTAAAAACTGTTATCGAGAACTGATTCGCATTTTTTATAGTTGTACAAATACTGGGGAGTTTGTATAATTTTCCGTTACATATGTCTACATATTCCTTCTTTTTTTTACCAAACATCTTTTGCTCTCGGACGTAAAATTTGCACGCAAGTCAACAATGAGACTGAGCGTAACAGAGTGCTTAAACCCAAAACATAAGAATAACGCCGTACTATTTCAATGATGTAATTTCTTTTTTTTTTATTGTAACTGATGTTAAACCCCTAGCATAAGCATAAGAATTTGCGTCAAGTGAAAACGAACATTGCCGACATACGATTGCACTTACGCTTATGCTTATGCTCAATGTCGTACACGTTTTCACTCGACAATGCAGTGTTGGGCCCGTTTTTACTGGACATAAGCGATGTAATGCTCCCGCTTATGCTTATGCTTATATCGCTAGAGAAAATCAGGCTTTACGAACTCTTTTCTCTGCAGAGGTTCTGAGTCAGTAAAGAAACACCGAAATAAAAAAAATCAATACTAACAATAAAAACAATTCGCGCGCTTCCCTTTTTCTTTCACCCCAGCCTCTCCTTGATGAATTCTTATCCCGGCGCGAAAGAGGTCTCTGCGGAAACGAGAGATTTTCATAGTACCAATGAAATAAAACAAAATACATTATGTTTTTACATCACTGTTTTCATGGAACTAGGCGTGCAACTAGCCACAGCTAGTCCCTTGCGGCGAACAGGTTTTGGAGGCACCTCTAACTCCAGTTACTGACATCTGTTTCGCAGCATCCCAAGCTTCAATGGCTGCAGCAGGGACCCAGTCTTGGATCATGGTTGAGATGCGAAGCGCCAATACACGCGTCGAGACGTGTTCTTGCGCGCGAGCCTCGTCGACTGGCTTGGGCGCGCAAGTCTCCCGCGGGGGGACTCCCATATAAAAATGACCGGGGTGCTCGTCGTACCTTTTAGGGGTCAAAATTTGCAGATTGGTAGCGCTTAGGGTGCTTAAATCTAAATTGACAACAGTTAGAATTATCGCGGTACCTTTTACGGTATAAAGCCGAAAAAATATGACAGAATATAACAAGTGTTGTTTTAGAATTGGTACCACTTTGGTGTAAAAATTCATTTAGAGGCGCACACATCAAACAAGATTCTGGTACCTTTTAGGTTGTTTTTCATAAATTTCCGACGAGCACCCCCGTCATTTTTATATGTGAGTCTACCCCACGGGGCAAGCCTCTCACTCACTGTCGAACTTTTCGGCCGCCTTCACGCGGCTTTGCTTCTTGAAGGATTCATCCAAAAATATGGACTGTTCTCAGTGCAGTCTGCAATCTTTATTCGCTACAGATGTTTACGCTTTTTACGAATAGTCCGCATTTCTTTATCTTTGAAAAACCACTATTCGCATGTGCAGTCTAGAGTCTCGTGTCTCATAGGGGTGGGATGGTGGCAGAGTGGGAGGAGAGGGGGTTGCAGTTAAACTCAAAAATAAAAGTTGATTTGTTAAAACAGGCGGGACGTAAACCCCTTGATGAAGATCTGAAAAATGACGACAACTCCAAAGAACATCTTGCAAACTTAAAATATATGTATAAGCAAGAAAACAACAAACAAACAAACAAGAGTAAACGTAATATTTCGGTTCTTATATCAAACGTAACAAAGATATGATAATGCGCTAACAATTAGGGCCACCAGGAAAGTGACAAAGAATATTAATAAGCTAATAGTTACAACAAATAATAAGAACCGAAATATTAGTTTGCAAGCTGTTCTTCGGAGTTGTCATCATTTTGTATTTCTTACATCTATCGGCGGGAAAGGTTGGCCTGTTTCAGAATAGCGGGTGGGCAGAACCAGCAGCGAGAGCAAAGCGCGAGTCTCGCTTTAGCCTACGCGAGACTCGCGCTTTCCGCTCGTGTTCAATTGATCTCCAATCGAGATATGGACAGAAATAAACTTTCTATCAACTTGTGTTTTTTTAAAAACTTTCTACAAACCGGGATGAGTTGTCCTTTATTTATTTTGCAATAGCATAAAAAGATTTTGAAACGATTACGTGACACTTATTATAATTCAACACGCCGCTGTAATGTGACGCTTTCTGGGTCAGCAGTCAGTAGGCCGAGGTCATTCTTATCGTTTATTAACTGAATGATGATGGATATCTTAACTAAAAGGCAATTCAAGATTGATACGGCTTCCACGCTATGCGGTTTGTTGTGGTTTTTCATCGTATGGTTGTTTTTAAAAGCAGCTAAAAGTAGCTTAAAAGGAGGGCAAAGCCGCCTCAACAAAGTGCCTCAGCAGCCGTGTTGTGATTTGAATCGCGGATTCCTCGGGCTTGCCGAATTCAACGTCAGTGGATTTATACGAGCAAAAACGACCTATGAAATCCGGAATTTACTTCTATCACAACAGAACCGAAGTACAAGTAATAGTGAGTCGCTCTTTCGTGTTAATTGTACCATTTAGTATGTATTCCCGAGCCTAGCCCACTATTCTAATTTGCATAACTTTGTTCTCGCTCAGATGCCATAACCATTTAATTCACTGTCTGAATGGTATTTTATTTCCAGAGCTAAAACTTTCCAGTAGGACAGCATAGTAACTAAGGTTTCCTCGCATATACATTTTATGATCAGATGATACATACCAGAGGCCATTTATAGCCGTCGAAGTTGGCCTACATTTTCTGTTTTATCGATAGCTACAAATGTTGACATAATAAATGTGTCCGTTGAAAAACTTACAAGCAATGTTTTTTTAATTTTATTACAGCATTTAAAAGAGCAAGAACAAAATAACATTTGTGCCAAGTTTCGGTTTTAGAAGATGTTTTTCACGCGTTCACCATCTTCTCAAAGTTGCGTTAAAATTCTGCTGTTTTTGAGTGCCGAAAACCGTCATAATTCCATTTTTCAAACTTTTTTAAATTTCGCCTTTTAAATAAATCGCTGGAACCTAAAACTATTTTTCCTTAAACTAGTTCACCAAAAGGGATGTTTTGGCCAGAAAAGAAAAAATTCGATTTTTCGTGAGTATCTTACGATTCTCGATCTTCTCGGAATATCGCTCTTAAAATCTTCACTGGATATGTTTCTGTCTTTTCTGCACAACACAACTAACGGCTATGTTTAAAAGAGGGAACGGGGAACGGGGAATCTTTAAAATGGGGAATCTTTAAAATGGGGAATCTTTAAAATTGGGGAATCTTTAAAATTGGGAATCTTTAAAATGGGTAATCTTTAAACGGGGAATCTTTAAAAGCGGGAATCTTTAAAACGGGGAATCTTTAAAACGGGGAATCTTTAAAATGGGGAATCTTTAAAACGGGAAATCTTAAAAAGCGGGAATCTTCGGGGGAATCTTGAAAATCAGGAATCTTGAAAACGTTATAAAGTGGAGATATTTATGCCGTAAACAAGATAAATAAACTTAAAATGAGATATTTAACCGATCAACACATTATCCTAAACTGAGTGAAACAGTAATTGATAAGTTGCTGATCAAAAGTTGTTACTGTTTTACAGGCCTAACACAAATCCTGCTCGTCGCTAAAAGAGCCCTAAAAGCATTTTAGCCCAGTTGTTATAGAATAAGTCTACCCCAAGTATTCTCTACTAAACGCTCGGGTAAACGTCCGATGCAAAACCCTTCAAATCGCTCAAATTCGCCGTTTTCAGCTACAAGAACGACAACACACAACATTTCAGGTAAAAATACGTTTATCTTGATCTTATTTATGAATATTCCTCACAGAATATTACGATAAGTGAACCTTTTCGATATTCCCATACATTTCCTCTTAATTTAAAAATATGAACAATCACACAGTTTGTGTGGGCCCCCTGTGTGCTACCATGTACCTAAATCTAATAATGGCAATGATTCACTATTCCAAAATAGAACAAAAGGCAAGGTCCATACTGCCTTTTCGTTCGCGTGATCGGTAATTTAAGATCAAAAGTTTATCAAATGATAACATACCATGAGAACTCAAAGCCATTCATTTCATAATTAAACTTACTAATTACTGCTTTCCTCATAACATGCCATGAGAACTCAAAGCCATTCATTTCATAATTGAACTTACTAATTACTGCTTCCCTAAAGAATCGCGACAAAATCATCAACAAAAACAAAGAAACTTTAGATAACTTAGACGTTCGCGTGATCGCTAAGAGAAAATCAAAAATTCATCAAATGATAACATGACATGACAGTTCAAAGTCATTCATTAAATAATTACTCCTTTTCTCAAAAACCGCGCCAAAACTATCAACAAAACAAACAAACTTTACATAAACTACATACCTACATGTGTACATGCGATTTCCTTAAAGTCTGAAATCTCAGTGTTTCTGCAGATCGGCTACGTTTACACTGTTTTTCTTTACAATGTTTCTCCCGCATACTTTAGACAGTCGGCACTTCAACAAAAAATAAAAAGCACTCTAAGGTAACCTTCATGTCCACGGCACGACAACAACACACAACGATTTGAATGCGATGAAGGTAAGTTGAACACTAATGCAATGAAGCTACGTTGGACACTCTAGCTTAACTGTCTTCTCCACGTCAGAATCCCAATGCCGTGCAGTGAGAACGACACACTCACTTCTTGATATTCATCTTCTTTTTCTGCGCTAAACACATTTTCTTCGTATTGGCACTCAACTAATATCTTCTCAATTAAGTCCGTAACAGTTCCAATGTTTGTCTTGAATCGAAACGCTCAAATCCCTTATAAAATGGTTTAGTTAAAATGCTTGCTTTGTCATTCAATTCAGAACAACAAAATTTTACTTGTACACGAATAGAACTGTAGAGAGAATTACAGCAAACAAAAACTTCTACATTTGCACAAAATAATATAGTTTTACTAAATCTGCAAAATCACGAGGTTCCTTGAATACTATTGCATAATCAAAGCGCAATGTTTATCACCGTCAATATATTCTACCATGTACCTAAATCTAATAATGGCAATGATTCACTATTCCAAAATAGAATAAAAGGCAAAGTCCATACTGCCTTTTCGTTCGCGTGATCGGTAACTTAAGATCAAAAGTTCATCAAATGATAACATACCATGAAAACTCAAAAGCCATCCATTTAATAAATTCAACCTACTAATTACTCCTTCCCTCAAAAAGAAAAAAAATCTTGAACCTTTGAAGATCAATTAAGCCGTCTCGGACACATCCACTTAAAAACAAATTTGAAAGATTGATACGTAGCATGAGATACTGAAACTTAATAACAACTTTATATGACAACTTCATGACATTCCAATACCCTAGGGAAATTAACAATAGGTCCGGGGGTGCTCCCCAAAAATTTTAGTGGCGCTATGTGACACTCTTCTTGAAATCCTAACCCGTTTAACCAACCATATCCTCAATGCCCTAATAAAGCTTCTGTAAAGAAGAAATAATTAACCCCCCCCCCTCCCCCCCCGGACAAAAGTTCACAAGTTAACAAAGTTAACAACGAACCTTTGTTAACAACTTTTGTCCCTTTTTGTATTGATTCTAATATCTCGTTTGCGCGCATCCGCATTAACGAGATAAAAAGGAATTTGACTAACCGCAACGAATTTCCACAGAACGAAACGAATTACCAACGTAACAGACCAGCGGCAAGACGTCATTGAAGCAGCACGAACGTAACAGATATATAAAGGCAATGGGTGTGTAAGGCATTGTGGTAAAAAAATCCAGATGCATCGTGGGTAGAAATCGAAACTTTTTGTCCCTGTGCTGATTAGGTCTGCTGCCTTTGCTCTCTCGCTTCAGGCTCGCTCGCGGGGCAGCAATTATGGCTGGGGGTCCGTGGCGTCCTCCAAAATGGCCGTCAAGATGGCCGTCATCTTGGATTTTACTAAAAATTCAAATTTATCGGGAAAATGCGGCAATTGCAAATATTGTCTGCTAGAGTTGCAAAATAACACACAATTAAACATTTTGATGCTTTTGATAGCATTTTATGTTTTTTTTCGCTGAAAAAAGGTGAAAACACGCATTTTTACTTATGACATCATATTTCGTTATCACCATAGCAACCGATTGTCGCCAAACTTTAACAAAATATGTCTGAAGGATAAATGAACAGCTACTGTAAACGGCATGTGCTAATCTTAAATGATCTTGACAATATCGGAGAAAACCCTTAAGAGGAGGGTGGCAACCACCCATTCCCTCTCCCCCCCCCCCCCCACCCCCCATTGTACGCCCGAGGGTTAAACATCTCCATTTTGCAGTCCGCAAGTGAATGATAAACCTCCTAATATTAAACTCTCCACTTTGGACAGAGTTTAGATGTCAACGGAACGCCTATCCGTAAGATCTGTTTCAAATAAAAACGATCAAAAACTCAGCAGATGGCAATTACAATTCTCCGCCAACCAGAGAGCCAAACAGGCTCGCAAAGTCCCATCAACGTTGATCTGGGATTAAGAGAACAAGGTAAACGAATGTAAACGTAGACTTTCTTAAAGTCCTTCTCTCTTGCGGTTTGCGCACTTAAAAAATAACTTAAACTTGACATGTAGGCATGTCTAGCGTAAACGGGATCACCTCTACGAGTTCGCCGCACAGTAAGAGTGCGTCATTCCATGATAGAAAATACTTACAGGGCATCCATGCACATCGTTGAAAATCTCGAATATTTTTTCATACATATTTATTTTCCCTTTCTCTTCATCCATGTGACTGAAAGACAACAATTAAAAACAATTACAATTAGCAACAATTAGCAAGGTAAAAAGGAAAGAGTGTCAGTAGTACTATAAGTATGAACTTTGCCGTTTTACTGCGTTCCGTGTGCGTTTCCCTCATTAGCTATGCTTAGGGCCTGGTCGCACTACAGTCAAAAACAAAAATTAGCCCGTGCAAAATGACATAAAAACAAAAACATTCCACAAAAAGCGTGTCCCACCGGAGCGGTTTCTTTTGTTTTGATCGATTTTTGCACGGGCGGATTTTTGTTTTTGACTGTAGTGCGACCAGGCCCTTAGTCACAATATGCCTTTGCTACCAAAAAAAAAGCCAACAAAGCTTTAGGACTGCAATACGGCCTTGTAGTGAATTCGAGCTACGTCCATAAAGTTATTTCATTCTAACATCTTGTTCTTGATTTCCTTATCATTTGTGGAGTACATAGATTTGAGTGGTTCTAAATAAAACAGCTTTTGTTGACATAATAATTTGATGAAACCTTAATGCGTTTTGTTATTATTAAATTTATTTTAACTTAAACAAAGTGCGGGTTTATTGTTTTAGCACGCACATTTAATTGGGTGCTTTGTTAATTTTTCCGATCAGGTGCTAATTTTCTATGCAAATTTAGAGTTCAGTGTTCGCATAATTAAAAGTTTGAACTTTGAAGCAACTGGTAAAGTTATAAAAACTTAAAGTGGGTGATGGCTGGGAAACTGAAAATCGACATAGAGTCTAGCGATGAAGCGGCAATAAGAATGTTGCGGTAAATACGAATAAGAAGCGGTTTTTTATACTGTGCAATTTTATTGCTTCTAATCTTGAATTTTTCGGAACCCTCTAATTAGTTTATTCAGCTATAATATCGGCCACAGTTTCGATGGTCTAGTGGTTAAGACACTGCGTTGTGGCCGCAGTAACCTAGGTTCGAGTCCTGGTCAAGACATGTTGTTTTGATCTATGTCTGTAAAGGATATCTGTGTCAGTTGTGTTTTGTTTTGAAGTGAGTTGGAGTAGAGCGGGCAAGTTTGGGCCGGACTATTGTGTTGGAATAGGTAAGGTAAATAATTACTTACCTATCCAAATGAGTATGCAGGAAGGCAGTTTATTACATATGCAGGAAGGCATATTGTGACGTCATGACTAAGCATAGCTAATGAGGGGAACGCACACGGAACGCATACGGAACGCAAAGGGAACGCAATAAAACGGCTAAGTTCATTCTTATAGTACTACTAGTGTCGAACGTTAGTTGGGTTTGCCTTGGTTTTGCTTTGCTTTACGATTGGTTCAAAAATTCGCGCCACTTTCTCGACCAATCATAACTAACAATTTTAAAAATTACAAATCGCCACTTGCACTCACGCGTTTTCCCGCGCTTGGCGGCGGCCATATGTATTTGCCTCGTGTTCCGATTGGTTAATTGGATTGTCTGCGACTGCTGTGCACGTTACTGGTCAGAGTGATACTTTTGGTTTTGGTTTTACGACACTGAATTAAAAGCCGCTCTATGTTAGAGAGGAAATGTAGAGAATCATCAATTGTACAGCAAACTCACGTCAAAACGTTCTTGAGTGAGTCCACTGCCTGCACAAGAGCTGTGTGATCGGGATTTGTCATGTCTGTTTCCTCCAGAAGAGCTGCAAAGGAAATGGTTATGATAGAAAGCACAAGAGACTTTAATAAATTAAGTAAACTGCAAGAGAAACTACCTAAAAAGGAAAAAAATCATAACATGTGATTTGGTCGCAGTGTTCGTTTATGTTTTATTTTACAGGGCGTACTCGGGGGAGGGTTCCAGGGGTTCCGGATCCCCCCCCCCCCCCCCCCCCCCCCGTCCCCTTTTCTCAGCAGATTAATGGGAGTTGAGAACAGAAACCTTACAAACTTACAAAAAAAATCAAGAAAGGAGCAGACCATTTCAATGTGAAAACGAGAAACAGGAAGTTGATGATATTTTAAGTAGTTGACGCTTCACTTCAAGACATTTTTCCTTCCTAAACGAGACACGCGCATGCGTTTGAACGCCTGTGTAACTGAACTGTCTTGATTCACTGATTTCGGAAGAGATGGACCCCTCCTGCCGTTGCAAAATGGCTGGATACTTCCCTGTTTTGGCAGCAAAGTGTTGTTTAGCAGACGACGCAATTCTACCTGATATATGTGACAGCATGTAGTTAGGTCTAAGTAAGATTTTCCTCAGCAACTCATCTAAGCTTTTGTTTCGGCACTCCGGTCTGCTATGACACGTCTAGTGACAAGACAAAACAAAACAACAACAAACAAATCAACACCAATTTAACGATGTGGATCTCATTATTGAGATTGTGTTTTTCATAAGTGCGAATAGATGACCGCAATAATTGCAACTAATGAAAAAATTTCGTGCAACTTGTTTCACAATTTTGTTAAGAACTTAGCTTTTTATTGTGAATTTTTTATCCTTGTGAATTTGATTATTATATACCTTCCGCCATATTATTTGTTCCCCAAAGGCCCAAATAACGGTTGCGTCAAAATCTGTTTTGTTTACCGGGATTCTGAACTGTGGACGCATCCGAGAGGAGAAAAAGGAAAATTTACCTCTAAAAATTTGTGAAATTTTGGTGATTTCCCATCGCATCTTTTTAAAGTTTCCATTGTTGTGATATCAAAGTAGCTGACGAATGATGAATGAACTTTAGCTAACTCTTCGGCCTAAAAGAAATAGAAAAAAACAAAACAAAGACAAACGTATGGAAAAGTTCAAAACAACTTACAGATCTTTTAGCACAAGTCTGATGCACAAGTGTTGCCTGAGTACAATTACTTACGTGATTATTAATTATGTATCCGATGCATTTGTCCTCTTTCCAATCATTCACCAGCTCTTTTAGCTCGGTCTACAATAAAGGGTGAAATGATAATAATGATGTTAATTAAAAGTGTAACGGCTGCTAATATATGGTGTTTTCATGAGAATGGCCAGGAGATTGCTTTAAGCTTGCTTTATTGTCTTGGAAACAGAAAAAAAAAACGCTTAAAGTGATGAAAACAAAATAAACTTAAGAGACAAAACAACGGCGAAAAAACTCAAAGTTTCAACAGAATGGCACTTGACTTCTTGACCGCCTGTCACGAAAACAAATTTGATGGACTGTAATCCACTTCCATCCTTGCAATCATGCACTTTATCCCCAAACGACTTGTTCTGTTTTGCTCTGTAGAATCTTTTTACCTAATTTCGCTGTATATTTGGTGGCATTTGGCATAAGAGCATTGACATTAGCAAGACTCGAAAAAAGCCTAGTCCAGTCGTTACTTTTCCTTCTTACTTTTCCTTCTTACTTGCCCGATGGACAAGGCCTATATAGGCAAGTCTTCCGCGGACAAAAAAGTAAACTTTGGCAAGCATGTAACAGCTGTATCACCCATAAATGTAATAACAACCATAAATGTAATACTCACCATAAATGTAACAAACTCAACCATAAATGTAATACCAACCATAAATGTAATAAGAATCAACCATAAATGTAATAAATGACTAACCATAAATATAATACATTTTTAACCATAAATGTAACACATTTTAACCATAAATGTAATAAACTGGCTGTTACTATTAAATAGAGTTTGAAACTTGAAATAGAGGCTCCACGTTGTATCGAAAAGTCAACCGCATTTGAATCATTATGTCATGTAGCGAGCTTCCAACTGCCAATACCAACTGCAGTCAATTACATGTAAGCAAAGCGTCCCACTCTCAACAACCTACACTGAACCTAGAAGGTTTGAAGATATCACTATTCTTATATGTACATAACAACGAACCGTCTATATGGTTGGTGTACACTCGCAAATTCAAAATAATAGCTTCTAAGTAAATGAAAAGAGTGCCGAGAGTAAGCATCAACAGGGACACATGTCTTGGTTGGCAAAGTATGAGGAAAATTGTAAAGGGCTACGGGGAAAGTAGTGGACCTGCATGTGTTAGCGTATAAAGAGAACATAAACAGCAAAAACTGGATAAACGCTTGGATCAATCTCCTGTTTGCTGGAGTAGGTACGTGGGTATACGTGAAAAAGATCGTTTGGAAAAAAGGGAAGAAAAACTGACAAATGGCAGCTATCACATAACTGACTATCTTTGTGCAAAGTTACCACTGTACCTAAGTATTGTGTGTGTTCGGTGTTGTTATTACTGGGTTTTCAAGTCTTGTTGAGGTTGGGTGCAATAATGTTGGTGGTTACGAACATTTCATCGTTTCATAAACTATCAGGAAACTGCGTTATCGTTGTGTTGTTATACTTAACGGGTAAATCAGGTCCTTATGGTCAGAACTTTTGCAGACAGCCAGAAGTCCGCTTTTAAAAAGGGACAGACGGAGTTGAGTCAACCATTATTAATTTTTGTTAGATTTTGCCATTAAACTGTTCAAAATATAAATTGTTGGATTTTTTACAACTATAAATTTTGTAACTTTAGGAGAAACAGAAAAGAAATAAAACACAACTCGGACACATAGTTTTTTTTTTTAACAAGGGATGTCAGGTCACCCGATATCCTTAAGGTATTGAGGGGTATGATTTTGGACAAATGTCAATATTTCAAGATTGCTCTCCCTTATCATTGAGTTCGAGTTTAAAGCACTGAGGTTGTGAGTATCACGGTCTTCCTTCGTCAGTTTCAAACCTTAAGTATCATGACGCGGAATGTTCCATTTCGAAATTTCGTAAATTGCACCTTTTGTAAACGGTTTGTTGCTATGTACATATAAGAACTGAAAAGTAATATCTTCAAACCTTCTAGGTTGTTGAGAGTGGGACGCTTTGCTTGCTGGGAAGAAACTCCTAAAGCGGCATTTGTTCTACTTGTTGAAAACTGCACAAAACGCATTCTCATTTACGTTTATCTGAGGCTTTCCAGGAGTAAAAGACGTGCCACACAATACCAAAAATATGTTAAGTGACCATGAAGTTGTTAAGCGGATTTTCATAATTGACTGCAGTTGGTATTGGCAGTTGGAAGGTATTACCGTTTTCTTGTATGTACATAGCAACTGACCGTTTACCAAAGGTGCAATTTACGAAATTTCGATTTTTGTTAACCTGGTTTCAGCACTTTGAAATGGAACATTCCGCGTCATGATAATTAAGGTTTGAAACTGACGAAGGAAGACCGTGATACACACAACCTCAGTGCTTTAAACTCAATGATAAGGGAGAGCAACATTTGTCCAAAATCATACCCCTCAATACCTTAAGGATTTCATGTGACCTGATATTCCTTGTTAAAAAAACTGTGTGTCCCAGTTGTTTTTTATTTCTTTTCTGATTCTCCTAAAGTTACAAAATATACAGTCGTAAAAAAGTCCGACAATTTATATTTTGAACAGTTTATTGGGAAAAGCTAATGAAAATTAATAATGATTGACTCAACTCCGTCTGGTTCTCATATGATCGTCGCGGTCGTCCCGGTCGTCGGAGTCGTTTCAGCAAGTGCACGGACGACCGGGACGATTATATGAGAACACTTCTGAGACGACCCGGGACGATCGCAAACGATCCGGACGACTGGGACGATCGCGGTCGCTTGGATAGAACTGTGTTCTATCCGGACGACTGGAACGATCGTGAAAAATCGGGGACGATCATATGAGAACTACTCTCAGGCGACCGGGACGACTGAGGCGATCGAAGCGACCCAAATCTACCCCAGAACGCACTATTATTTCCCAGTATTCATAGCTCTACCAGTTCCAAAATGGCGACAACTTCAGAGTTTAACTATGCTTTAACAGCCGCCATCTTTTTACGATTCTCGCACCCAAAACATGTTGTCCGACCCAGTTTAAGACCGCGCTATTGACGTTCGGGACCACCGGGACGATCATATGACAACCCAAATCGCTTGAGTCGTCCCGAACGTCTGAATCGTTTGCGAAAAAACTTTTGAAACGACTCGAACGACCGGGACGATTATATGAGAACCAGCCCTAAGGACTTGATTTACCCGTATAGTATAGTATAACAACACAACGATAGCGCAGTTTCCTGGAAGTTTATCAAACCATGAAATGTTCGCAACCAACAACATAATTTCACCAAACCTTAACAAGACTTGGAAACCCAGTAATACTGAACAACACCGAGCACACACAATACTACCTACTCCAGCAAACAAGAGATTGATCCAAACGTTGATCCAGTTTTTGCTGTTTATGTTCTCTTTTAACGCTAACACAAGTCCACTACTTTTCCCGTAGTCCTTTACAATTTTCCTCATACTTTGCCAACCAAGACATGTGTCCCTGTTGATGCTTACTCTCGGCACTCCTTTCATTTACTTAGAAGCTATTCTTTTGAATTTCCGTGTACACCAACCATATAAACGGCCTTTAAAAATCGTAATTTTTTATCGGTATCCAGGTATTTCATTTGTGGTTAAAATGTATTACATTTATGGTTAGTCATTTATTACATTCATGGGTAATTCTTATTACATTTATGGTTGATTTTTATTACATTTATAGTGAGTATTACATTTATGGATGTTATTACATTTATGGGTGATACAGCTGTAAGGGGCAGCCAAAATGTGAGAGTCTCTTGTTCAAAGGGTAAGCTGGAATTCATTTTTTTTTCTCATGCCCTGCCTTGAAGCACAAATTTGATATTTCAGCGCAGTCTGTAAACAGGCCCCCTTCAGGGAGTATTGGATTAAAAGAAATCGGCGAAACTTTCCTTTGAACCCAGTATCCCTTGACGGGAAGACGGTTCGGTGGCTGCGTGGCACTTGGATTTCATGAAAAAACTTTTTTAAATGTTATTTTAAAGTGCCAAAGTTTTTGAATAAGTTCCAAACGTTTTGGGCTTTGCCCTTCTTCAGTGGAAATATGTTCGTTAAGAAATACGCCACGACATCTAAAGTTTAAAATGATTGTCTCTTGCATGCGCGCGCGACCTTCAGAAGAAACGAAAGTCAGAATTTAGGCCGCGTGGTTGACAGGTACCAAGTTGGAAAATAAGACGCATCTCCTGCCGTTTCCTTTGCTTGTTTCCGCCGCAGAGCTTGACGCCTCAAACCTGCACGTCATCCGCAGAGTGTCTATTGGAACTGAAGTGCTCTGCGACTGGAAAACCGAGTGCACTCTTGGTAATACTCCTGAGATGTTCGCCAAACCGTTCCCTAAGAGTGCGCCCAGTTTCGCCGATGTAATTGGCAGAGCAGCGACGGCAGGAGATGCAGTATATAAGGTCAGATGACAGACAGGTAAATGACTCTCTGATGGTGAAGGAGCCTTTTGGAGCCAGTAGAGTAGTGTCATTTGAGATGTGGTCACAGGTACGACAGCGGGGGTGTCGACATGGAGCAGAACCTGCGGGCGAAGTAGCTTGATTTGTGTCGGACGTGTGGACCAAGACGTTTAGTAGGTTTTGATCTTGGCGATAAGCGATCATCGGTGGCTGAGGAAATATTTCCTTGGTTCCAGGGTCGTTCGATATGATGCTGAAGTTGTCGTGCAAAATCCGTTTGATTCTGTTGTTCAGAGGATGGTAAGTAAGAACCAAAGGGATCCTGCTCTCGTTTTCATCGGCCAAGGTGTTCCATTTGAGGGCGTCGGTCTGTGTGACATGTCGGATTTCCTCAAGATCATTTTGGGGAGAGTGTGCATTGTAACCACGCCTTTCAAAGAAAGAGGCCATTTCGTGTGCTCTTGCTAGAAAGTCGGCGTCGTCAGAGCAGAGGCGTCGAAGGCGTAAGAGCTGACTGTGAGGTAGGCTTTCTTTGCAGTGTCGAGGATGTGATGACTGGTGGTGAAGATAACTGCGGGTATCTGTGGGCTTGTAGTAGATGGAAGTAGAGATTCGATTGCCAGAAATGCGTAAATTGATATCAAGGAAAGGAAGTTCGGTTTCAGAGATAGAATGTGTGAATTGAAGTGCAGGGTGAAAGTTGGAAACAGTAAAAATCAATGTATTCTTCCAGTTGAACGCGGTTGCAATTCGCGACCCCTACGATATCATCAATGAATCGCTTGTGGAGTTGAGGTACAAAGCCGGTGTACTGTCACAAGATTTGGTCTTCGACATATCCAACGAAGAGGCACGCATAGTTAGGGCCCATCTTACTGCCCATGGCGACTCCCCCTGTTTGATGGTAAAATTCGCCATTGAAAGTGAAGGCATTTAGGGTAAGCACAAGTTCAGCAAGACATGTAAGTGTGGCTGTAGGTGGATCGAGAACGGTGCGTTTGTCTAGAAAGTAGGTCAACGCTTCCAGGCCACTGTGGTATGGGATCACGGTGTATAGAGATTTGATGTCCATGGTATAGAGGAAGCGTTGGCCGTCGTCAGCGTTGTGGAATTGAAAACCGTTAAAGATCTGGAGAGCGTGGTTGGTATCCTTAATGAAAGTATTAAGATTACGGACTAGAGGAGACATAATCTGGTCCAAGTAGGATGCAATATTCTCAGTGGGGCAGCTACATGCCGAGACAGTTAGTCTCCCAGGGTTGTTCTCCTTGTGGATCTTCGGAAGGAGATAGAATCTAGAGGTCCTTGGAGTTTGTACAACTAGATTCTTAGCTGATGGCGGGAGTTCGTTGGCTTGCATTATTCCGTTGACGGTTGATTTTATAAGTTGTTGATGCTCCTTGATGGGGTCACGATCAAGACGTTCGTAAAATCTGTCATCAGATAGTTGACGGTTTGCTTCGGCAATGTATAAGGGCGCGACCATACAACCACTGCACCGCCTTTGTCTGCCGGTTTTATGACGATATCATTTCGTCTGGTCAGGTTAAGTAGCGCTTGCTTTTCAGCAGGAGGCAAGTTGCTTAGTTTAGTTCCGGCCTTAAAGTCAAGAGTATCGACCGCACGACGGCAACGGTCAATATAATGATCTATCGCCGAAAAACAACCCTCGGGAGGGGTCCAAGTTGACTCCTTATGGTTAAACTTAGCGAAGAGGTCGGAAGTATCTTGTGTGGATTGGGGCTCGCTTTCATCATTGCTGTCGAAGTGGGCCTATAAACGGAGACGACGATAAAAGTTTTCACAGTCGGCCTTAGCCTGAAATTCGTCAATGCCTTCTTAAGAGGCACTTAAGGCACTAAAACGTATGTTAGCTACCATCCGTTCCATGACCATCAAACGCGATTTGGCTTCTGATAACATTACAACATACTGTGAACAGTTACAAAGAGTTTGCTCTGATGATAACTTTCATCGTATGCGACGCCACATCCACGAGCTCAATTCCAGGCTCTATAAAGTTCTTAAATCCATTAAAGACAAGAAACTGTCCGCATTATGTAGGTTCCAGCACCAGGAACAACCCACCGAAAGTAACACTTCCCATCATACCACAAATGGCGATTATCAAACAAAACTCGTAACAATTCCCGCTGACTTACCCCTGACTAATGCTGAAACCTCAGTATTAATCAAAGGGCTCACCTTCGTGCCACTTGAGAAAGGCATTGACGAATTTCAGGCTAAGGCTGACTGTGAAAACTTTTATCGTCGTCTCCGTTTAAAGGCCCACTTCGACAGCAATGATGACAGCGAGCCCCAATCCACACAATTAGATACTTCCAACCCCTTCGCTAAGTTTAACCATAAGGACGGAGTCAACTTGGACCCCTCCCGAGGGTTGTTTTTCGGCGATAGATCATTATATTGGCCGTTGCCGTCGTGCGGTCGATGCTCTTGACTTTAAGGCCGGAACTAAACTAAGCAACTTGCCTCCTGCTGAAAAGCAAGCGTTACTTAACATGACGAGACGAAATGATGATATCGTCATAAAACCGGCAGACAAAGGCGGTGCAGTTGTTGTATGGTCGCGCCCCTTATACATTGCCGAAGCAAACCGTCAACTATCTGATGACAGATTTTACGAACGTCTTGATCGTGACCCTATCAAGGAGCATCAACAACTTATAAAATCAACCGTCAACGGAATGATGCAAACCAAAGAACTCCCGCCATCAGCTAAGAATCTAGTTGTACAAACTCCACGGACCTCTAGATTCTATCTCCTTCCGAAGATCCATAAGAAGAACAACACTGGGAGACCAATTGTCTCGGCATGTGGCTGCCCCACTAAGAACAATGCATCCTACTTGGACCATATTATGTCTCCTCTAGTCAGTAATCTTAACACTTTCATTAAGGATACCAACCACGCTCTCCAGATCTTTAACGGTTTTCAATTCCACAACGCTGACGACGGCCAACGCTTCCTCTATACCATGGACATCAAATCTCTATACACCGTGATCCCACACCACAGTGGCCTGGAAGCGTTGACCTACTTTCTAGACAAACTCACCGTTCTCGATCCACCTACAGCCACACTTACACGTCTTGCTGAACTTGTGCTTATCCTAAATGTCTCTACTTTCAATGGCGAATTTTACCATCAAACAGGGGGAGTCGCCATGGGCAGTAAGATGGGCCCTAACAATGCGTGCCTTTCGGTGGGATATGTCGAAGACCAAATCTTGCGACAGTACACCGGCTTTGTACCTCAACTCCACAAGCGATACGTTGATGATATCGTAGGGGTCGGGAATTGCAACCGCGTTAAACTGGAATACATTGATTTTGTTTTCAAGTTTTACCCTGCACTTCAATTCACACATTCTATCTCTGAAATCGAACTGCCTTTCCTTGATATCAATTTACGCATTTCTGGCAATCGAATCTCTACTTCCATCTACTACGAGCCCACAGATACCCACAGTTATCTTCACCACCAGTCATCACATCCTCGACACTGCAAAGAAAGCCTACCTCACAGTCAGCTCTTATGCCTTCGACGCCTCTGCTCTGACGACGCCGACTTTCTAGCAAGAGCACACGAAATGGCCTCTTTCTTTGAAAGGCGTGGTTACAATGCACACACTCCCCAACAAGATCTTGAAGAAATCCGACATGTCACACAGACCGACGCCCTCAAACGGAACACCTTGGCCGATGAAAACGAGAACAAGATCCCTTTGGTTCTTACTTACCATCCTCTGAACAACAGAATCAAATGGATTTTGCACGACAACTTCAGCATCATATCGAAAGACCCTGAAACCAAGGAAATATTTCCTCAGCCACCAATGATCGCTTATCGCCGAGATCAAAACCTACGAAACGTCTTGTTCCACACGTCCGACACAAATCAAGCTGCTTCGCCCGCAGGTTCTGCTCCTTGTCGACACCCCCGCTGCCGTACCTGTGACCACATCTCAAATGACACTACTCTACTGGCTCCAAAAGGCTCCTTCACCATCAGAGAGTCCTTTACCTGTCTGTCATCTGGCCTTATATACTGCATCTCCAGCCGTCGCTGCCCTGACATTTACATCGGCGAAACTGGGCGCACTCTTAGGGAACGGTTTGGCGAACATCTCAGGAGTATTACCAAGAGTGCACCCGGTTTTCCAGTCGCAGAGCACTTCAGTTCCAATGGACACTCTGCGGATGACGTGCAGGTTTGCGGCGTCAAGCTCTGCGGCGGAAACAAGCAAAGGAAACGGCAGGAGATGCGTCTTATTTTCCAACTTGGTACCTGTCAACCGCGCGGCCTTAATTCTGACTTTCGTTTCCTCTGAAGGTCGCGCGCGCGCGCATGCAAGAGACAATCATTTTAAACTTTAGATGTCGTGGCGCATTTCTCAACGAACATATTTCCACTGAAGAAGGGCAAGCCCAAAACGTTTGGTACTTATTCAAAAACTTTGGCACTTTAAAATAACATTTAAAAAAAATTTCCCCTGACGGGAGCCGGTTTACAGGATGATTTCGCCGGACACGGTCCCTTTTGACTGTTCCATGTGTTCAAATTGTGGGGGGCAAAGAATAGATGGCGCACGAAGGAAAAATATTGCGAATGCTAATACCCGCTCGTTCGCCCGCCAGTTTTCAGCTGCTCCCCAGTCTCACAATATGTACGCCTGGAACAGGCTACTGCCTCTTTAGTCCCTTTAACCCGCTTTAATCCAGTACAACTGATTGTTATCCAGGGAACCTGCCTCACCATGATTTTAGTGTGAACGTCCTTAATGCCTGGTAACGGACCAAAGATTCTCTTGATATCCTCAGCAGGAATGATATCCTTATCAGGAATGATGGACTTTTTTTTCAGAGGTTCTTCGAATACCTGCAGTAAATAAGCAGCAATTGTCAATCTACACGTAAAATTGCTTTAAGGATGTATTGACCTAGTAAGGTGATGTTACACGAGAAATTTTTTAATGCAACAACTGGTTGCAAGTTTCTGAAGACACTTTAAAAACTCGTAACATGTTGCTACAAGATGTTTTAAAATCGTCAGCGTGTTATGGTACATGTACACTGGTCGTCGTATAACCTTTAGGGCGATTGTCGCCGGATAGAAACAGCAATGTGACAGGTGATTTGAGATAAGAATGAAGTCTATTCTTGATTTAACCTTTAAGGCCTTTGATGCATATGTGTATTTATTAAGTTTAGGGTGACGTTTTCTATAAATGTCTTGGAGGTCAAGAGCATCCATTGTTATTAAAATGCAGTTCCTATAGTTATTTGGTCTCCAGGGGATCCCACCTTTTTTATCGTTCTTATGTAAAGTGCAGTTCCAATCACCTCCAACTATTAGTGATGTCAACTCTGACTTATCAATCAATAGTTTATTAAGTTCCTGAATAAAAAGTAATTGATCATTTTGATTGTTTGGAGCATAGATATTACAAAGAGACAGTTTCATCGAATCAAAGCTCAAGGATGAAAGGAGTTTTCGCCTTTGGGAATCTCGATGCGTACATTCCAATTTCTCGTTTGTCACAAAAGTGGACATTAAAACATCGATTGCCCCAGATCATAACACCTTGTACCTTACTATGTCATGGGAGAAAATATCTTTCCGAGGACCAGGCTTTTGGAAATTTAACAATAAACTCCTTAAAGATGATATCTTTGTTGATAAAATCCGGGAGATGTACCCAATTTTCAGCGAAACCCTAAATTACGTTCAAGATAAGGGGCTGTTCTGGGAATTGCTAAAGATGGAATTAAGAAGTCTTATAATCGGTTACGCCAAATGTAAAGCCTCAACAGAAAAGAAAAGGGAGAATGAAATTAAGGAATGCCTTGAGGAGCTTGATATTATAATTTGCAACAGCAGGGATTTGAATAATGTAGATATATATTTAAGGAATTATGAAGAACTTAAACATGAACTATTATCAATCTATGATCGTAAAAGCAAGGCGGCTATGTTTAGATCTAAATGTCGTTGGATTGAAAACGGAGAAAAACCTACAAAGTATTTCTTCAATTTGGAAAAACGAAATTATAATAGGAAAACAGTGTTTGAACTAGAATCAGAAGACGAGGAAACAATTACCGATGAAAAAGAAATTATGCTAGCTATTGAGACCTTATAAAAAAATCTATATAGCTCCAAAACAGGATTTCCAACATTTTATTGCTAATGTTAACATCCCGAAACTGTCTGACGACGAACGAGACGAAATAGGGGGCCCTTTAGGATACGACGAATGTGTGTTAGAGTTAACTTTGGTTAGTTAGGGTTAGCTTACCTAGATAGAATACTGGGTACACGTTTAACCTAGATTGAATACTGATTCAACCTGAGAACGGATTTTACCTGCAACAGTTATTCTTAGATTTATCTGGCCTCAGACCCAGCGCAATATCTACTTGGAAACATTCATTAGTAATTTGATAAGACTGTAGCCACGAAAAAACACTGTTCCAAAAACCTTGAATCTTCTCGCATTTCCAAAAGAGGTGCAACACGTTTTCTGCTTCGGATTGGCAGAAAATGCATTTTTCACTGTTGACAACTCCTATTTTTTTAAGGAAACTGTTGGTTGACAAGCGTCGATGTAAAAATTTAAAATTAAAGGTTACAAGTTTTGAGCTCTTTGTGCATTGTAAGGACAATTGGTAAGCTGCTCTCAAGTTGATCGTTTGATTTGGAGGAAAGTTAATGTCATTGTGCCATTTCTCTTGTGACGATTGAGCTTGCTCACATTTGGATGAAATAATTATTTACTTCTTATATACAAGTCTAGATGGCTTTGCACACTCAATAAATTTCGAAAACAGACATTCGTGTTTATGTTGATTTCCCTTATTACGAAGGCGTTTGATTGCAGTTACTATTCCAAGTAAGTAAGAGGTCGTACTTGCAGATTATACTTGTTTTGAAAGTCAATCCAGGTAAGTAGATTCGAGGAGCTATCCATTAGATGCTTAAATTTGTTACCCCTTTAGCATACCAATCTTTGTAGAAAACGGGTCTATTTTCAATTCGTATCAATGAATTATACCATAAAGGCGACGACAAAAGGTGATCATCGGATGTTACCGTACCCTCAAAAAAAGCCTCGCTCCAGATTTCAAGGATTTCCTTAACAAAGGGGCAAGATATATTAGTTAAGCTTAAGGCGTCCTTTTTATCCCTTAGTATTACATCTCTTCCATATTGGTGAAGATCCAAATTAAAGAAGATTTTCCAGCTGCCGTGGTTTTCAATATCGAGGTACTTTTGGATCCAAGTGGCTTTTAACGATTTGTTGAAAGAAAAAATATCGATCATTTTGATTCCTCCCTTGTAGAACAGGACATATGTAAAACATATGTTGCTGCTACTTTTTTACTATGTTGGACTATGTTTTAGCTATGAATAGTTCAAGAGTACCTAGTATGTTTACTATATTACATGCTTTATTACATAGTCCAGGGTATGTGAAACATATTTTGAAACTATGCAAAAACTATTTGAAAATCATATAGTCTTTACATACATATGTCAAACCTATGTTAAATCGTAACATAGCTTTAACATAGCTATTTATTTTCTATGTAATAGACAGTTCTTTCTTAACCTCTGACAAACATTCTATGTATTTACTATGTGACAAAGTGACATAGCTTTTAAATAGCATATCGATGTCCAGTTCCATAAGTAAAACGTTAGTACATAGCTTTTACATAATGCTATTTATTTCCTATGTAATGGAAATGTGCAATAAATGCTTCCTATGTATTTACTATGTGACAATCCAACATAGCTTTTAAATAGTACATTGAAGTTAAATCTCACAAGTAAATTGTTACATAGCTTATACATAATGCTATTTATTTCCTATGTAATAGATTTGTGCAATAGATGCATCCTATGTATCTACTATGTGGCAATCCAACATAGCTTTTATATAGCACATTGAAGTTAAATCTCACAAGTAAAACTTAGGTTACAAAAGGTTAGCTTTTACGTAATGTTATTTATTTTCTTGGTAATTTATAGACAGTAATCATGCTTCTGCAGACAATATAAAGCTACTTTTCTTCCATGAATTATATCCTCAAATGACTACAGGGGTGATTATTTCTTCATGCTCATCACCCATGTAAAAAGTCAGGCAGTGGGACAGTAAAAATCCATTTAATCCAAACCTTTACAAGAAGAATATCTCTTAAATTTACCCTTGGACTTGTTTAAGCAATTCCTAGTTTCTATTTTTAACGGGATGTGAAGATTTGAAGAGAATGGCTTCAACATCCGCCATATTGCTTTTGAATCGTGAGTTGGCCGAGTGAACCTGGGGAGAGTGAGCCAGCAGTCAGCCGTTTTAGCCTATAGAGCAGGCACATTAGCACTTTGTGAGTTCGTTTCTTGGTGGAAATTCAAATGCTGGAAGGAAAGTATTGCCTACAAGATATGGATAATCTTTTCTCTAAAGCTAGGTAAGTGAAAGAATGAATCTTTTCTGAAGTTCTATTGCTTCAAACAAACACAGTCAGCTTACATGTACATAATGCAAGCTTTGGCTTGGACTGCTTAAATCTCTTGACTGTTTGCGGCTGCTGTTTGAAAGGGTTTGAAATGACATTAATGCACTTCTAAGCTTTAGTCTTTTAGAACTGTTTTTCCACACAGTCCTTCCCAATTTTTTATTTAACACAAATAACAGTTTCATCAAGATAGACCAAAACAACATGTAACTGAACATAATTATAACAATATGACATATCTCTACAAACGGTGCAAACCTCCTAAGAATGTATGTTCCTATATCCTATATATACAAATGTAAGCTTATGCTTAATAATTCTTTAGCTATATTGAAATTTGTCTTATGTTTTCATAATACATGTATGATCTTGATTTAGAAGCTTTATATACATGTGCCGGCTGGATTAATGGGGAGTGAATAAATCCAAACAAAGAACTACAACTTAAACCAAATGCTTTGTTTTGTTGTAGCTAAACTACATGGATGAAGACAATTTTAAAAGCTTTCAAACAGCTTCCATGGGCACTCTGAAGTTATCAAACCTCAAATGTCCACTTCAGCTAAGTGTGGATCGAACAAACAATACAAGCTATATGACTATTTTTGCAAGCATATATTGTATACATGTATTAAATTGGACTACTTCTGACAGTTTTTCTTCATAACAATTAATATTTTTAGGCAATTGTCCTGTTGAAATGTGCCCAAAATTTTATATATAATGTACAATAGAAAATACTAATAAATGTATGGTGAAAGTAGCTTCATGTGCAGCATTTTCTACGTTGATGTTGGGATATTTTGTGGGATCCCACATGGGATGTCAAGATCCCTGGTTCCTGAACAGATTCCAGGTGGGATCCCAGGAAGGATTGGTGGGATGCTGAAAACAGTTATTCATTGCAACCACACAGAGATTTGAACTAGATTTGCCAATTTTCCTCTGTTTTCGACCATTCCTATGCAGTATTGCCCTTTGCAACCTTTAGATAGATCAGTCAGCATGTAAATTCTATGCAAAATATGTTCACTGAGATATGCTATCGCTATTTCAAAGCTATATATGTATATCATATGTTTTCTCTATTCTGATGCTACATGAAATCTATGTAAACCCTATTTAAAGACTATGTTTTTCAGATGTTTTTTCCATTCCAATGCTATGTAAAGTCTATGTAAACCCTATTTAAAGGCTATTTATATCATATATTTTCTCTATTTCAAAGATATTAAATCACTATTTGGTGACATTTCAGCTTTGTGAAGTTTTATGTAAAAGCTAATATATTTCAAACATATGCAAATACTATTTAAAAGCTATGTCATTTCTTTGACATAATATGCTTTCCACTACATAGATTTTAGATAGACTGTGTAAAAGGTTCCATTTGACTAGCAAAAACATAGCATTTCATGTCAAAAAACATAGAACATGCATATAAACAACATAGGTTTTGAATAAGGCTTTTGTATGACACTCAACATAGATTTTAAATACTTATAACATACCATTTGCATAGTGTCATGACATAGCATTTACATAGGTTATACATAGTGTCTGATTATACAAGGGCTCCTTCTGAGTGATCGTTTATCACAACATTTCGCTTTATTCTATCACCCTAATGCCACTCCAAAAAAAAACATAAAACATCAAAACACTATGGTTTGTTTTTAGAGGAGAAAGAATGTATACTAGTTGCGACGCTACAAGGCTTTTCAACACCGTGACTTTCCCCATTTTAAGGCTGAGCCTACGAAATTTCCAGCAGCGTAAGATCGCCCTTACTTTTTCTAACTTTTCATTGTAGTTTTGGGATACTGTTATTATTGGATTTGTTGACAACCACACCCCAAGAGTCTTGACCTTTTCTTTTGGCCATTTTAAATTCCATTCAGGGCAGAGCCTTAGCACTGAATTCGTTTTGAACCGATCCATAAAGCCTCCGTTTTCCTACTATTGAGTCTGAGGCTAGAAATCTTGCCAAAGCTATCCAACAACTTTAAGGACTCTTTCAGAGATTCTTCGGAACCGTCTAAGACTAGTGTTGTGTCATCTGCATATTGACTCTATTTAATTTCAGTACCATTTACAACTATACCCCTAATTTCCTTGCTTTTGCGAAAGGCTTCAGCCATTACCTCTACTGCAAGAATAAATAAATAGGGCGACAAAGGGCAGCCCTGTCTCACTCCCCTGCTGAGTTCAAAAAAATTCCTCGTCCATCCATTGTTAAGGATGCAACTTTCAATATTGCAATATAGGACATTTATCCATTTGATCAAAGATGGGCCAAAACCAAAACGCTGAAGGGCTTCGCATATAAAAGACCATTCCAGAGTGTCGAAGGCTTTCTCAAAATCAAGAAAAAAGAAAAGCCCAGGAATCGCCTTTGCGGCTGCATAGTTAATAAAACTGTCTATTAAATGAATAATCTCTCCTATGAATCTGTCCTTGATGAAGCCTGTTTGGTCGTTTGAAATAAGCTTAGGGAGCGTTGTCTTACTCGGTATGCTATAGCTTTGGTTGCGATCTTGTAGTCACAGTTTAAAAGCGTCAGTGGTCGCCAATTATTTATTAAATTAAGTTCCCCGAGTCTTTTTTTTGGTATCAACTTGATAATTCCTCGTCTTTGTGAGATTGAAAGCCTTCCTAATTCGTAAGAGTAGTTTAAGGAATTAATCAAAGTTTCTCCTATATCATTCCAAAAAACTTTATAAAATTCACAGGGCAATCCATCTGTTCCGGGCGTTTTGTCAGAAGCCATGCTTTTAAGAGCTTCCAGACATTTCTCTTTGTTGAGTAGCCCCTCGCAGAAAAATCGTTCTTCGTCATTTAGAAACTTTTCATTTTGTTGCGGCGGAAATGTAAAATCCATTATGACTTTGTGTTCTGTTTTGGAGGTATACAGCTTCTTATAGAAAGTTTCGCATTGGTTTAAAATATCTTTATCTGTACAAACGAAATCTTTGTCGTTAATTTTGAGCTGGGCTATTGTTGCTTGTTTACAGTGTCTCTTTTCCAGATTAAGAAAGTATTTAGTGTTTTTCTCACCTTCATTATACCATCGAGATTTCGATCGCAAGATCGCGCCTTTTGTCTGGTATTCAATTATTCTTTCTAAATTGCGTTTCTTTGTTTCTAGTTCCGCCCATATGTTTTGTTTCTTTTGGTCGTCATGTGAAACGTTAGATAATCGCTTTTCTAAAGTTGCAATCGCCTGTTCAATTTCGTCCTGTTCTTTTGCCATTTCCTTCTTCTTAGTTGCTCCAAACTTAATAGATCTCTCTCTAACTTTCATTTTCACCATTTCCCATAGCAAGCTAGGATCAACAGTGTCATCATTTGCATATTCGTCCCTAGTTTCATGTATTGTTAATTTGATTTGGTTTACGTATTCTTTATCATTTAAGAAGGAAGTGTTAAGTTTCCAGAACCCCCGTTCGAACATGGATAATTTCCTGTAATGCAAGCCAAATGTGTGACATCAACATCTGCAGAGAGAACAGTATGGAACAGGACAAGATGGTAAGAAGTCCTTGGCTTCGGAGGAACTGATAAGTTAGATCAGAGGCTGTTGTTATTTTATTCTTAGTTTGGGGTATCATATAGACTGCAAAACAGAGCTCGTGAGGGGAAGCGCAAAGCACCGGAAGCATGGATCCTCTCAGGAATACCAGAGTGAGAATCTAGTTTTAGATTTTACCATGAGGATGTTTCTTATTGTCTCCACATAGTCGCTTTCTGTCTTTAGTAACTCTTGGGCCTCTTTTTGACGTGGGGTCAGAGGTGTGGTCAGGGGTAAAATGGCTCCATCTGGAGTGTGTAAAGGGAAGAAAATAAACAGTGTGAGATAATGAATGAGAAAAAATAGAACCCTTAAAACATGAGGCTGGACACTATATGTAATGTTCATATTAAGTCCATTATTCTCACAGGGCTGTCACTAATTTTTGGAAGTAGCCAGGGAAAAAATATTTATATTAGTAGCATTGCCTTGTTTGTTTTTGAAAGAAGCCTGAGCTCGGAAGTGTAGAAACTGGGGGAAATCCCCGACCCAGGCCCTTAATGACAGCCCTACTGAGTCTCACTTCAAAAATGAAAATGGAGTGGATGTCTTATGACCCACTTTTTGTTGAAGAAAAGCAAAACCTTGAAAATAGCCTGCGTAGCAGACGTTTTCTTTCAGAGGGCGCGGGAGGCACCTGAAGATATGGGGTGCGAAAAGGAGCAAAAAAATGCGAGCAGGGAGTTTCCCTTTCTTATCTTTGGGTGTGGGCGGTAACACCAAGGAGCTATCTAAAAGACAACAAGTTTGCACTTTTGGAGGAAACGTTTCCTATACCCTTATAGAGGTTTCCTAAGCTCGATGTTCGAAGGTCAACTGCACTAAGCAGCCTTTATCCCTTTCTTACATTTGGCTGCAGCTACATGTTATGACACCAAGGATTTTTCCAGGAGACAAAAAGGCACCGCTCTTGCGCTTTGGACGGAAAAGTTTCCTACACCCTTACAGATTTTCCTAAGCTAATTAAATGATCAAAGGTCAACTGCACCGAAACATGGCCTTTGTTATACCTTTCCTACCTTTGGGTGCAGCTAACGATACCAAGGAGTTTTTCAACAGACAACAAGTCACCACTTTTACACTTTGGGTGGAAACGTTCTCTACACCCTTACAGAGTATCCTAAGCTAGATATAGACCTCTTTATAATTACCTTGTATGTTTTGTTTTCCCAATGTAGATCATGTGATGTTACCCTAGAGAACTGTTTCTTTTAAATTTTGTTTTCTTCACGTGCATATGTATGCATAATTTATGAAAAAAAACGGAAGACAAATTCCCTTGAGAACATTACCTACATTGGGAAAACAAAACATACAAACTAAAGAGATCTATTCAAAGGTCAACTGCACTTTCTTGCCTTTGGATGTGGCTGGCGACACCGAGGAAGGGAAAGATCCAGACAAGGATCTCTTGCGCTTTCCGCTTTGTGACAGCAAGTCATTACGGTCCGAGTCCTTTGGTTCGCTGCGTTTCCTTTTCCGACTACTAACAGGTGTGTTTTGCTGAGCAGCTGGTTCAGAAGGATCCTGAAAATGGTAACATTTAATGAGCTTTCAATTACAGTTCATCTTGAACAGAGCAAATAATGGTCAACATAGGCATTCCAAGCCAGGAGAGGAGTAGATTCTCTTGCAGCTTGTTTGCTTGCTTTTGGAATGCCTGGCCATGGAGGTTAGGGCCAACTTAGACAGCATGCATAGTCAAAGGTACAATGTGAGTGCATCATTTAATAGAGCCTACTATTGTGGCGTATGGCACAAAAAATTAAGAGGCAGTGTCTGTAAAAGTGGTCCACTGCATTTCGACGGGTCGGAAAAAAGTTTTCCCTCAAATTTTACCCAGTAAACTATCTTGGGTCATAAGTAAATGAAACGACTTTAGTTTTTAGAAATACGTTAAAATGTATTTTTTTAGAGCTCGTAACAGTCAAATCGGCAAAAGGCCTAAATTTGCACTTGGCCAGAATCGAAAAATACATAAATTGATGAGCTCGATGCTCGGAAACCACCAAACGAAGCAAGAAATTATGATTATTCCTAAGTTGAATGCTCCTTCAAAGGTGTGAAACGCAAGTTATTTTTATATGTTTTGAATTGGTGATTCAAGAAAATTAATACATTAGCACCCATTTAATCGCTTTTTGAAAACATGCGAAAGTACCCTGTTTTCGTTTACTTTTATTTCCCAAGTCCAGACCGAAACGCTTTAAATTTATGTCTATCGAATCTGCTAAACAAATGTTAGTTAGCATAGAAATACAAAAATACTTAGCGCTTCTTGTCTTCCTTTTCCACAGCGACTTTAAAGTTTTCGTCCCTTTGCGAATATAAAGCGACATCATGCAAATTAGGTTGTTGGACAATTCAGAGTGTTTTAAATATAGGCGTTTTATATATTCCCAGTTTTTAGTCATAAATACCGTAGAGAACACACATTCAAATAAACGTTTTGAACGGTTTAATGGCTATAACTAGCTAATTATTCTGCCCAGCACGAATTAGCCAATCGGAATTTTGCGGTTGCTAACGTCCACAGAAATGAACAAAGGGGGTTCTTTATTGCAGGCGTCCTTTTCGTCTCTCCCCAGTTCCCCTCTTCCTGACGCCTGCTACGGAGGCTAGATGTAAGCGTCAATATATGATCATTCAATAGAACTAAATCGTTCCAACTGTTCGACGAGAGATTATGACTGAAACTCCGGACTGATTTATTGAATCATATAGACAGCAAATGTTCTATTTGTGGCAGTGACTTAATGAAGTGGATAAATGAAAGTGTTGCTGCGGGGAAAGTATTACCTGCATAAAGCATTATTTGAGTTGATAAACTATTTAAAATATTTGATTTGTTAAACTATCAAGCCTGTCTTAACATGGGAACATATGTGATATGTTATGGATATTGTAAAATAAAATCCCAGTGTTCAAAGGTATATCTGACTGCTGTTGGTCTCCTACTGTAGGACATTCACAATAATTATTCCCTCTTGGGAATGTAGGAATCACTTATTTCTCTTTTTTCAAAACAGTACATTCAAAACCAAAACCATGGTTCAAATCTGTTATGAGCAGACTTTTGTGCTTTTAATTTTTTATTGGGTGCCCGTACGAAAAATTATAGCCTGACATAGCGAGAATCCGGCCTGATTCTGGCCATAAAGTGATTTTTACGGCGTGCATTGAACGAGACAGAGCGAGACACCAAATTTGTCTCGCTTTACGCCTAAAACAAGCCATTTGTCTCGGTCTTGTCTCGGCGATAATCTAGCCAACATTTAGCGTGATCGAGCGAGACTGATTTGATCCGATTTGTGAAACTTAACAAGACATTTGTCAGGCTGTATTCAGGCGAGAATTGAACGTCACAGAGCGAGACATATTTTAGAATGCGTATATTTAGGCTAACTCGAGCACTCACCAAATTCACTGCATACAAAACGGCAAGCAATTCCCGATGTTGATACTTTGTAATATATTAACCTCGTTCAGGATTATAACTCAGTAGGTCTTCAAATACGTTCGTTTGATGAGCTTGACATGCCGCAACACTTTGGTTAATGTGCTTAGTGCCTTTGTTGACAGAATTTGAATCTCTAAGGTAATTATCATGTCATGTTAATAGAAATCCTGCTGGGAAATCCTGAACCGCGTTAAGTTACTCATGATTACAACATTAGCCTATGAAAATAAATACTTTCGCGAAAACACAATTTTGTGAAAACTTGCTTTCGTCAGTGTTTACTGCGAGGCATTCAAAAAATACATTGGCAAATAATTTTCCCAGTCTAATAACATTCCCAAAAGGGAAAGTTTCTCATGTAGATCAATAACTTTTACGCATTTTAGCGAACATATTTATGTCCTCTGCGTAGCTTAGGTCCCTTGGGACTAAATTGAACCCATTTGTTTACCTTTTGTTTAAGATGTGATTGGCTAGTTCGCAGCAGCATGTTCGAGGTTTTGTGTTACATGTATCGCGATCGGTTACTCTACGACACTCAACAAAGAGGTCTCGGTTCTGCAGAGAGGAGAGTTTCTACACTACATAGAGCAACGTAAATTAGTGGAAAACGTTCTGCTTTGTAATACATGCAGAATTTGGGAAAGTATTCCCTCAATTTTGTTGGATCATTTTCATCATTTACAATCTGATATTTCGGCGAATTATGCGGTTTCCAATCGTGGAACCAAGCGTTTGACTTCTGCCGTTAGGATCTCTAGTCTGTTGGGAAAAACGTTGTTTTTTAGGACTCATGGTTTATTACTTGGGCGTAGCGACCAAGAATAAAAATGCAGTTTGGTCGTCTACAAATGTGCAGTATTGCGCAACTCTGGGGACGGGAATGGGCTTGTTCAAACCTTCACCGCGGTCAAACGTCCGAGGCGTTTTTCGTTTTATTTAGTGCGATTTCATTTAATATTAAGTGGAAACATCGGCAAGGATGTATAAAATAATTAGTTTATGTAACTATCTTTTTATCTTTCTCAAAATAATAAGCTTCTTTTCGTTGAAAAATGATCAAGACGCTTCGTGCCTGTGCGGTTCATAGTTTTCAAATGCTTAGAACTTTTTTAGTAAACTTTCAAAACGGTTATTGAATTGACAGTGTATTGTTAATATATTAAACTTTAAACAGTGAAAATGACAACCTTAACTTTAAAGTACTTTTCTCTCGTTTGACCGCGGTGGAGTTCAAACCAGTGTAGTTTGTCGTGCGAGGCGAGCGTGACAAAGTGCGAGTTGCGGTTTCTCTGTTGCATCTGACAGTTTCATATTCGATATGCGTAAGGAAATTACTCAAGAAGACACTGCGAAAGTGTTTGACACTCTCGCGATTAATTCTCGATACCTTCAGGACGGAAACCCGCGAAAACATTAAAGAACATGAAGACTGAGACGAATACGTGCGCTTGTTTAATAAGAAGTTAACAGTGGACAGCGAAGGAAGAAATATAAGCGTGGTAGGAATCCCAATTAATTTCACTTCTTTCGGTTGTTTACCTTTCATGAATTTTTATTTCGTGAAATTGAAGGAACAGAACAGCCAACTGAAACTTCGGGTGCAAACATTCACCGCCGAGAGATGTAAACAATGCACGTGTCTTGCGAGTTTTGCTTGCGCTAGTGAATGTTTTTCGGGCGAAATTAACCTTAAAGCGAAAACTTTTTCATTTAATTTTCTTTTCTGTGTTTTGGATACAGAGGAATAAAAACTAGATACATTTTCGTGTGTCTGATTGCGAGATGTTTTATGAAATCGTTGCGTTATGCGTTACTGGAAAGGTTTCAAATTACTTTTGACATTATGCAAATTGCAACATGTTTACCTCAATTGAAAATATATATTTCAAAGGGCTAAATTTGTTTCTCTCCTCCTAAATTATCATTTCTGTCGTTAACTTTGATTAACTTTATAAGTTTCATTCAAAATTTATTGTAATAATGGCGGGAATAGTTCCAGCAAAACTTTCAATTCGAAAAGTTGTTTTGACCCCGGGTCCGGACCAGGCAAAATAAACTGCATCATTCGGGGGGGGGGGGGGGGGGGGGGGGGGGTGGCTAATTTACGAGCCTGCGAGCCCGAGCCATTTTTTGCGAGCCTTGAGCCTCTTCTTGCGAGCCACGAAAGTTTCCTTTTTAAAAATGTAAAATGAAAGAAAATGGAAAGATATGTGACCTCAATCTAATGCGAAAACGATACTAACGGATATCCCGTTCGAACGGCAAAACGCACAGCTACTGAACGGGAAAATCCCAGACGATCGGGGATTATGCTGTTCGCGATCGTCCCAGATTTTGCCGATCGTCCCAGATTTTGCCGATATGTCAGGAAAATCGCCGATCATCGCAGATATCTGGGACGCGTCGGGAAAATAGTCGGGAAATTTGTCCCCGACCGTCCCAGACGGCCACCATAGATGTCTGAGTGTTTTCACATGTCGACCAAATCTGGGACGGTCGGGGAACAGCGAAATCCCCGATCGTCTGGGATTTTCCCGACATATGAAAACCAGGTTTTTAAAACGGTTACCATGAACGGCTGAAAAAAAAAATTTGAACGGATAAAGTTGAACGGCTGAACGGCAGAAGAAAAATTTCGAACGGCTGACTGTGAGCGCCTGAACGGCAAAATAACTATTTCGAACAGCTGGCTGTGAACGGCTGAACGGCTAAAAAATTATTTCGAACGGCTGGCTGAAAACGACTTAACGGCTGAAGAAAAATTTTGAACGGCTGGCTGTGAACGGTAAATTGCACGCTTATTGTTTACCTTTACTGAGTACTTTATTACATTGAAAGGACGCGATGAAACCATCTGTTTGTCGCTTTGACTTGAAGGCCAGAGAATGATGAACATGCTTTCTTTTATGTAAACAAGCGGCCCCGAGTCCCAAGTGCATTTATAGTGATTAGTCACGCAAAATTCATGTGTAAAATTCTTTCTGAACTATGTTTACTAATTGTTAAAATAAATCTTGAAAGAAAATAAACATAATAATCTAATTCAAAGACTGCAGGGAAAGTTATGGGCAGAAAAACAAATTTAGCCCTTTGGTGTACTTGGTTGTCGGTACCAAATTTGCATATGTCAAAACCTGGTCAAAAGGGTAATTTAAAACCTGAATACAGACCATGCGCTTCCAAGAATTCTCTGTTATCCTTGTAGTTACGGCTGATAAACGGCAAACGAACGGCTTGAACGGCTCGACCGTTTTCGCGTGAGAGGTCACATATGGCAAAAAAACAGTGGCTTGCAAGAAGAGGCTCGAGGCTCGCAAAAAATGGCTCCGGCTCGCAGGCTCGCACATTAGTTACTCTCCAAGATTCGTGGCTTCGAAAGGGCCACTTTGCGGCTACATCTGCATTCACTTCAAAAGTGTCGGAAACACAGACCAGCTAGTAATAAGATTTAGCTAAAACCAATAACAACCATCGGGAAACTCTGATATACGGCCTTTTTTTCAACGGTAAATACAAAGTAGGCATCGATTTGTATTTTTCAGTACTCTAGTCTTTTGACGCAGTGGACACGCTATTTAAATAATTTGCGTGCGATCTCGCACGCTAAGTGTGCTGTGTCTCCTTAGAAGGTTAACGCGCTTCTTTGTTAGACTGCTCACACTATCCCTGCCCAATACTGTACTCCCTATCATCAAACCGTGAAATAACGTGCATGCAGATTCCCGAGACATTTATTTTCCAATAATGCGTACAACGACGCCGAAGTATACGCTCTCACAGCGTCTTGTTTGATAACATAACGCCCCGAAGAGTGAGAAGAGAGAATTTGAGGTGAGCAATTACATTGTACATGGAACATTACTGCAAGAGCTATTTCATCGATCGAAGGAATTTAAAACCAACGTACCGTTATTTATCAAGCCAATTTGGATCTAGCCTGTTTTTAAATGAGTTTAAAATAATTCTTTTCAAGCTATAAGCTTATTAGATCTCATGAAATATTGCTGAGGATGATTATTTATACATTGTACAGTACAATTGTAAATAAAGTTTAAGATATTTACAGTCATAAAGTTTAAGATATTTACAGTCAATTCAGTCAAAAATTTGTTTGCGTAGATTCCTCCGGATTCCTCTAAAATTGAACCTTTGGCTTGGAATATCGTAAAAAGTTCTTCATAAAACAAAAAATTACGAAGACTGCCCTGTTAGGAACTAGCAAGGTTCGCTGTTACCATAAAGCAGATTAAAAAGAAATGAGAAATGAAAGAAGGTTTTCACGCGGCAAGTTGTTTACGTCGGTAGCAAGTTTGTCCCACTGTTTGTTCGGTTACCGTTTGTTCGCATAAAATTGAAAATGTTGCTTAGGATATCTTGGGAATTCGTTCCCCGCTTCTTTATCGTTCGCATGACAGAACTAATAAACCAAATGGACAATATTCATATTGAAATTCATATTGAAATTCCCATTTTAAAAGGAGTTTGCCGAAGAAAAAGCAACTCATGTGCAAGCAAGTTGTTCGCGGCGGTTGCAAATTACTCCGAGAAAACAAACTGTCATATGAATCGAAAATACCAATGTTAAGGCGGAATTTTGCAAAGTCGCGCGGAAAGGAACATCCGATTTGACTGCAACATTTTTTAGCAAGCTTGTAAAAGGGAAGCAGTTTCATGACAATTAATGTAAACTGTAAGATGCAAATAAAATAAATTTTTATATGTTTTTTCAAGATGCGTTTTTACTGTACGTAGACTGATCTCCATGTAAGTGAGAAAAACATTCATCGCTTGATTCTTGCTCGTTAAGGGTGCGTTCGATTGGGAAATCCGGATTTCGGATTTCCCAATAAAACACGAAATCCAAAAACGGATTTCCAATTAGCGAAATCCTTTTCCAAGATGGATTTCAAAAAGAAATCGAAATCCGGATTTCATGGATTTGCTACTTTTGCGTTCGATTGGGAAATCCGAAAACGGATTTGCAAAACTGTTCTCGTAAGCAGCGGTCTGTTATCCGCTGATTGTGCGCACGCATTGGCGCGGGAATCGTTTTTCTGCCGCCATTTTCTTGGATCTGTTGACAAAAACGATGAGTACAATATTTTTTAGTCCAGAAATCACATCTCTTTTACGTACGAAAATGACTTCGAAAATCATCGGGTCTATAACTTGGAACCACTAGTTCAAAATATAAAATAAACCCACGTTTCTTACCCGATTCACGGGAAACCTGCGATTTCCAAGGTACAAAATCCACTGAGAATCATCTGCCTCGTTGACATCAGTTTCCATAATTTCCCTTTCGTGAGTATTATCGAATAACTATTCGAAAAGAAGCACGAGCAAATGCAGCGCTCGCTGTCTTTCGTCCGCCATGATGGAGGCGTGCGCACAATCGACGGATAACAGACCGCTGCTCATGAGGACAGTTTTGCAAATCCGTTTTCGGATTTCCCAATCGAGCGCAAAAGTAGCAAATCCATGAAATCCGGATTTCGATTTCTTTTTGAAATCCATCTTGGAAAAGGATTTCGCTAATTGGAAATCCGTTTTTGGATTTCGTGTTTTATTGGGAAATCCGAAATCCAGATTTAAAAATCGAAATCCGGATTTCCCAATCGAACGCACCCTAAGAGCGTGACTTTTGTCTTGCTTGAATCTCGCTTGTGTCTAGCCATAAATTTTCGAACAGGATGGCTTGAATATGGCCCGATTCTCGCTCAGTCAAGCCATCCAAATGTCACGGCGGTACAAATGTCTCGCTCTATTCTTGCTCGATTCTCGTTTGTTTGTCTCGCTCGTGTCAGCCGAATTATCGCTATGACATGTCACGTTCGATTCTCGCTGATTAGCATATTTTTTTATGGCCTGAATCTGGCTGGTGTCTCGCCGAGAATTTTCGTACGGGTGGTTTCAATGCCAGATGCTTTGACCAGGCTTATTATCAAAGTTTGTGCCCTGTTGTATTAAACGAGGGGCAGGCCCTGTTAATATCACAGCAGGCTGGCAAAAAGCACCAGTTCCTTTGTTTTTAAAACCATGCCCATCGACTATTGTACCTGTTTGTCAGGCTAACCAATATTTTCTTCTTCCCACAGTGAACTGGCCTCAGTACATACAGGGTTTTTTTTTCTTCTTCTTATATCGGTAATCTGTAATAATATGCGTTGAACATTTGCAAATCTGGATCGATCGGTATATGTATCTTCTACAATTTCTCTAAAAAAGCTGCTTTTATGCCTGATTCCATCTGCATTATTAACTTGGTCCAAGCAGTCAGATTTTACCCGGATTAAGGCTCGTCGAAGCAAATTTCCCTTTCGTAAACGGTCGGTGTCATTTTTAACGGTCGATGCCATTCTTGCTAACGGTCGATGCTTTTCATAACGGTCGTTGCCATTACTGCTATCGAAGAATCATGGGTAATAACGCGAAATCGCGTGATTTTCTGTTCCGAATTTGCCTTTTGTTATAAAAGGTGACAGGCCTAGCACAAATCCTGCTCGTCGTTAAAAGCATTTTAGCCCAGCTTAAGAATAGGTCTACTCCAAGTACGTACCTGAGAGATTTTTTTTTATTGTAGATCAAAATAAAGATAAAACAGGCCTGTTGTTCTAAATGTAGTCGATTCTTTGAACTCAGGAAAAAATCTCTAGCTGTGATACTGACAGGAGGAATTTACGCTTTCCAGAGCCGCTTAGAATATTTATATGCCGTCGTTTATTTGTTTGCTATCTCTTGGCATAACAATGGAGTTTCTTTGGTACACTTTAAAAGTGTTGCAAGATCAGTAGTAGCCGCTTATCTATGAATAAGTCGCTGCTTAGTATAAGTTCATTTCTCAGTCCGTGATTTAATGTGAGCGCAAGTCTGCGGTTAGCATAGCCTGCGAGTAGTGTTTCAACATCTCTCCTTCCTGCTGCGCTTCGCAAGATGCTAACTTACGTATGTATCACAGCACTACACAACAATAACAAGCTTGTTGTACAAAGGATAAACAAAGTATTTCTCCCCCCGGGGGAGGGGGTTCTCTCATATATGGGTATGTGCCGCTGTGAAGGGTATGGTTTTCAAGCAGTTTAGTCTGGGATAGGGTATAGAAATCAGAGAGTTTTGGTCTAGAATAGGGTCTCATTTGCAGGGAAACTGATCAGTGGTATGAAGCTCAGTCCAGAATAGGAATTAAAACTCGGAAGCCCGGAGAAAGAGCCTTCACTCATCCCAGCAATATTGTTATCAGATGGTCTTCCATTAAAATCACTACGAGTGATTCAGTACTAAAAGTAGCAAGTCTGGTACATGGCAAAAAATTGGGTGACATTTGCCTCTAATTTTTTTAACTCGTTCCCAGACCCCCAATTTGACCCTTAAAATCACTGTGAAAACGCCATTTTTTAAGGGAAAATCAAAATTTCGCCCATTTATGAATTACTTTTCGGAAATCCACACTCGGATTCCAGTAATTTGGTTATTATTCTATCTGGGAACGTTAAACTATTTTAATAACTTAAAAAAACAGTCCCGTCATTTTGACCTTGAAGTGACCAATGTCAAGTAAAAGCTTATAAGAAGTTCAACCGCGCGGTCATCGCTTTTAGCGGTATAACTCATTTTAATAGGCATAATGTCAACATCCACACTCGGTTTTGAAGAGACTGGGATCTTGTGAACATTTTGGTGGGAAATATGATTTAGTTGGAGCGAAAAAAATTCCGCCATTTTGCCATTTTTTCAGCGCACTATGCTTCGACTGAGCCAATTTTGGCTTCTATTAGTCTGTATCTATTCGCATGCTCTACTGTCAATGCATGGCCTGGCAATTTATGAATTACTATTCGGAAATCCACACTCGGATTCCAGTAATATGGTTATTATTCTATCTAGAAACGTTAACATATTTTGATAACTTTTAAAAAAAGTACCGTCAGTTTTACCTTGAAGTGAGCAATTTCGTATAAAGGCTTGTATGGAGTTCGACCGCGCGGTCATCGCTTTAAGCCTGCCGCACACTTGAGGAAAGTGCTGAGCAAAATTCCTCGCGAGGCAGTTAGCTCAGCTGTTTCCGCAAGTGTGCGCTGGATTTTTGGTGAGTTTTTCGCCTCGCGAGGTCGTGAGGCAAATATCTGACGTGTTTGATATTTTTTGCCTCACGAGACAAATTCCTCATCGTGTGCGGGCGCCGCGAGAATCTGGCTGAGCCAAATTAATCGATTAGCCAATAAAATTGCATGGCAAGCTCACGTGATTTCAAGCTCGACATTTAAGATGGCGGACGACAAGATGTTAAAACTTCCAGTATACAAAATGTAATATTACATTTGTATAACTGCAATTGCTGTAATTGATATTGAATCAAAGTTTTAATATTCACTTTTTTAGAATATTCTTAGGATATACACCTAATTGCAGTAATGTTGTCATAGGAAAATGAAAAATGAAAAAAGCCAAATAGGAATTAATTAGCTTAATCATCATTCACAGCGACAGGCGGCACGATTAAGCGTGCAGCGGCTATTGTTAATTTAAATTAAGCGTGCAGCGGCTATTGTTATTTGTGTGTCTAATTAATTCCTACTGGCCTTTTTTCCATTTTCCGTTTTTCCATTTTTCATTTTTCTATGACAACGTTGTTGTAATTAGGTGTAAATTAAATTTAGCATTTTATTAGATATTAATACAGTAAACATGCAACATACAAGGCTGCATACTGAACTCGACAAGTTTATCCTCTAGGATAACTTCGTTAACCACACTCCTGTCCGCCATCTTGAATGTCGAGCTTGAAATCACGTGAGCTCGCGATGCAATTTTATTGGCTAATCGATTAAATTCTCGGTATATACTCCATGGAGGTTTTTAATTATATGCACACAAAACTATCCGGCAGATTCTCACGGCACCCGCACACGATGAGAAATTTGTCTCGTGAGGCAAAAAATATCAAACACGTCAGATATTTGCCTCACGGCCTCGCGAGGCGAAAAACTCACCAAAAATCCAGCGCACACTTGCGGAAACAGCTGAGCTAACTGCCTCGCGAGGAATTTTGCTCAGCACTTTCCTTAAGTGTGCGGCAGGCTTTAAGTGTTCTAACTCATTTTAATGGGCATAATGTCAACATCCACACTCGGTTTTGAAGAGACTGGGATCTTGTGAACATTTTGGTGGGAAAGATGATTTAGTTGGAGCGGAAAAAAACCCGTCATTTTGCCATTTTTTCAGTGCACTATGCTTCGACTGAGCCAATTTTGGCTTCTATTAGTCTGTATCTATTCGCATGCTCTACTGTCTATGCATGGCCTTGGCAATTTATGAATTACTTTTCGGAAATCCACACTCGGACTCCAGTAATATGGTTATTATTCTATCCAGAAACGTTAAAACATTTCAATAACTTTTAAAAAAGTACCGTCATTTTTACCTTCAAGTGAACAATTTCGTATATAGGCTTGTATGGAGTTCGACCGCGCGGTCATCGCTTAAGCGTTCTAACTCATTTTAACAGGCGCAATGTCAACATCCCCACTCGGTTTTGGTAAGATTGGAATCTAGTAAACATTTCGGTGGGAAATTTGCTTTGGTTCGAGCGTAAAAACCTCCGTCATTTTGCACTTTTTAGCCGGAAAGATTTCCGTTTAATCCCAACACTAGTTATGCATACCGTTCTTAAAAGTAAAACAAACGCCAAAAGCAAAACAATAGCGCATACATACATAATTATGAGCAATAGTTCATTTTGGTAACGCGCACGCCCGGAGCAAATGTCTCGTCTGAGGGATCAATATTTTAGAATGTCTGGTTTCACTTGACCTAAAAGAAGTAAAGGGAGAACTCGCTATTCCAAATCACTTAAACGAAAAGCGACAAAAATTACCTTCAATCGTTTCCAATCGCTCCAAAACTTCGCTCGAGTAAAGAGCGAGTCCGTTCCTTTCTATGCATCTCACATTTAGCTCCAAAACCGCAGTCATCGCCTCATAAAGACGATCAATACAACCAGAATATTCAGTGCTCTCTAGTCCTTCAGGTCCTTGGATGGTCGGATACAAAAGCGTGTTACGGGCGGGTTACGGGCGCCCGTTGGCTTGGCTTAGCAGCCAGGCCGTTTGGTTCAAAACCCTCTCGTCAGGGAGGGACATGAGCAAAACAACTGTTGCAAAACTGGCTTCGCACGAGTACCCAAGGGACGCCTTGTCAACATTAGAGCCGCCCGTGCGGTTGTTCGAAAAGTTGGCGGGACTACTTCATCTTTCTTGTCTCGACTTCAAATTCCTTCTATAAAGCCGAGAATAGCCGCGGTTAATGTTACACGAAACATTTTTACCTAGGTAAATAAATTTACCTAGGCTTTACAGCGACGGTAACGAGAACGTGAAAAAAAAAATGTTTAATTAGCAAAACAACGACTATGCACGAGCGTTACACATTTTGGTACATTTCTTTGCCGTTCTCTGCAAAACAACAACGTCAAATGATCAATTCTCTGTCTGAACTTGAACTCCTTTCTTGCGAATTTACGGCTCCCAAACATTAGACAAATTACTGAAAGTTCTACAATTTGGAACAATTGCGAGGTACTTTAAAAGTTTTTAACTGGCGTTTCTCCTTGTTGTTGCCGTCGTGGTTGCTTTTAAAAGAACTGATTTGCAGTTCTTTGCAATAATTGTCTCAATGTTTGGGAGCCGTTAATTCGAAAGAAAGGCGTTCAAGCTCAGAAAGGGAAAAGAAAACCTCAAATTTGATCATTTGACGTTGTTGTTTTGCAGAGAACGGCAAATAAATGTACCAAAATGTATAACGCATCAGGGGCGGATCTAGGGGGAAGGTGCAGGGGTGTACGCACCCCCCCCCCCCCCCCCCCCCCCCCTGAGATGACCTGCGGTTTTCTTTACAACTGGTATTCTGCAAAAAAAAAAAAAAAAAAAAACTATGTGAGAAAAAAAACATTCCTTAGTGGTGCACCCCCTCCTAAAATAAATCCTGGATCCGCCCCTGCGCATGTGCATAGTCGTTGTTTTGCTAATTAAACCTATTGTTTTTCACGTTCTCGTTACCGTCGCCGTAAAGTACCTAGGTAAAAATGCTTCGTGTAACCGCGGCTATTCTCGGCTTTATAGAAGGAATTTGAAGTTGAAACAAGAAAGATGAAGTAGTCTCGCCAACTTTTCGAACAACCGGACGGGCGGCTCTAATGTTGACAAGGCGTCCCCTGGGTACTCGTGCGAATCCAGTTTTGCAACGGTTGTTTTGCTGATGTCCCTCCCCGACGAGAGGGTTTTGAACCAAACTTCCTGGCTGCTAAGCCAATCCAACGGGTGCCCGTAACCCGCCCGTAACACGCTTTTGTGTTCGACCATCCAAGGACTAGAGAGCACTGAATATTCTGGTTGTATTTATCGTCTTTATGAGGCGATGACTGCGGTTTTGGAGCTAAATGTGAGATGCATAGAAAGGAACGGACTCGCTCTTTACTCGAGCAAAGTTTTGGAGCAATTGGAATCGATTGAAGGTAATTTTTGTCGCTTTTCGTTTGAGTGACTTGGAATAGCGAGTTCTCCCTTTACTTCTTTTAGGGGACCGTCGACATATTCACAAGTTCCCTGCTTAACGTCCCGACGTCGCCTGGAGCGACGTTTTTTAATAGTCGGGTGAATACAGTTTGCGAGACTACTGGTGTGTGAAACAACAAACATTATTTGTAAATGGGCTTTAGAATATTTAAAAAGACTGACAGTTCCTGTACCTGTTTTACTAAAACATCTTTGTGTCCACTGTGTGCCTTTTCACGGCTCTCTTCTAGGATTAAAAACTAACAATTTCGTACTTGCTCCAAATGCCCCGCGCTAACGTCCAAATCCCGACTCTCTCTAACCCCCCACCCCTAAACGTCCAAACGTCCAAACGTTAAGCGGGGAACTTGTGAATATGTCGACGGCCCCTAGGTCAAGTCAAACCAGAAATACCAAACCTCGCTAAAATGCCGTTTAGAAGCCATGAAGCCGCCAAGAAACAACAGATAGACATTATTCAAAGAGGTATGAACACTGTAATGGCTGTTTATTTATAATTTTGATATTTTATCAAACTCACGATAAAATCCCATACAAATCCTTATATTTTTGTTGTTGTGGATTCCTGTTGTGAGCCTGGGCTCCCTGTGGATTTTCGTGTGACAATGGTAGAGTCGAGGTGGCTTTCTATATAAGTCGGTGCATTGAAGTGAATCAAAGAGCTCGGAAATACCTCTTGAATCGACACATATTTCTAAACGGGACAGAAAGCGATCATCATCTTGTTTCATGAGTTGAAGCTTAATGTCATCGTGCTTCTTATTGACAGTTTTTTTTGTCATTTGATATTCTTTCATTTTCTTTTAACCAACATCCGGCCGTCATGCAATTGCGCAATCAGAAATTGCATTCTATATTAAAGCTTAAGAGGCAGTCCGTGTAAATTTCGACCACTCGATTTGGATCGATATTCCGATTTCCTTCAAACTTTCTACACGAAACAAGGTTGATATAGTATAAACGGAAATACCTTTATTTTGTTTCAAGACTTCATAAGACTCGAGATTTTGAAGCGAATGTCAATGCCACCCGAAACTCTAGAAATGGACCTTTCATCAAGCTGAAAATACCCCATATTGGAATATTTGGTACCGAGCGTATATTTATCCGTAGAGGCTTTGATTTTTACCAGCAAAGGATGCATCCCAGTACTTTACAAAAATGGTAAAAGAAAGTCAAACTATTTAGAATTGATCACCTTATAATAACTAAAACAGATAAATGGCAACAGCACGATGCACGAAGACGGCCAAGTGGTGCAGCAAAAATCAAAATTCCTCAAAATTCTGACTTACTCTGAAAATCACATATATTTTTATAAAGAGTACTAGAATAGTGTTCTTAAACTGTGGAATAAAATTTAGTGTATCTCTATTATGCCAAGAGATACGGTTGCCACAATTTTGGACAAATCTGCAATTAGGCGACTCCTGTTGTGTGACAGCGATTTCATCCCAAGCGCACAAATGTCGACTTTTTTTGCCTTTCCCATAAGTAAGAATTAACAATGATTTAAAAGCGTAAAAAGTTAAAATCATACCTTAAACGTTCCACAATTTTTTTTCACGGCGTCATTTCACAGATTACCTGGCAGCAAATTTGAGATGGCCTTGTCAGTTGTCACGGAGCATTGAATTTGACGTCAATTTGGTCACGGTTTTCTTTAGCGGAATACAAGCAGCGGTCATGTTAGCTAAAACCCTGAATATCTCCACAAAGTTCCATGAAGTTAGTGCTGTTATTTAAACGAACATTCTTCCGACCGAGAAATCACCAGCTGCTGATAAAATGAAGAAGTTATATCGAGCCAAAGACGTTTCAAAAACAATCGTCCATCTTGTTTTTTAATAAATTACCGCTGACCGGAACAGCACTCTGGTCTGATCCGGAAATGAGTTTAACTGCTTGAAAAGCAATCCAAGGCAATGTGTTCAAAATAACGGTTGCAAAGACATTTTTTGTGAATATTCTTTGGACAAAGTGTGCAATGGCTATCACTCTTACCCAAGCGTTCAAGTAGATCGACTGCATGAATAAATAATCTCTATAATTTAGGTAGGTCGTGCAACTCCGCACCGTATAGTCCAGTTATGGACCCCGTCACGCAACACCTCCCCAGACGGGGGTCCATAACTGGACTACAATCAATATTGAGATGTAATAATTTTTCACACGATGAAACAGTCATGTTTATTTTGCTATAACACAGGGGGCAACGGAGTTAAATTTCACTTGGCCTGAGAGCAGGCTCTCTTGTTTGGGTTTCCCAAAGCCCACCAGGAGGCCGCTCTTATAACTCACTTTATACGCGTTATTTCGCGCGAAACCCAAAGAAGAGATCTCGCTATAACATGAACAAGCAATCATTCCGGCTGCTTTCCAGTCTTTTCCCATTAAATAAGCGATATGTTCTTTGTAGATTTCGTCAATACCAGTCACCGACATACTGTGTTGGAAGGGGATCCGGCAGGGGAGAAGTAGTCGCTTGCAATCAGTGTGAAATGTTTTTAATTTGCTAGGACAAAAACAACAACAACAGTCGTTCGTGTAAGAGAAAGGTATCATATATACACATTGTTGCATTAGGCCTAATGGTACGCCCCAGCCACATGACATTATAATCTTACTTAGCTTTTATAATTGCAGTTATAAGACGTAGCGTGACAGGGTCCTGACATTAGAATAAGACCCAACGCAATTAAAATAAAGTGACAAATAATCCGACCACATAATTAAACTATTCTGTTGATAATGTCTCTATCAAGACTTGCGCAATCTGCCGAGTCTGAACCTGCAAACCTGGACACGTGCTTGAGGACAAATGTATTTATCATGGGTTACGTAACCCCGTCTCTGGGGTGTTATGTGCCATGTTTACACAATGCTTCATTAGTGAGGCGTTGGTATATATATCGCGGTGCTTTCATTCATATTCATTCGAGTCTTACGACCGTCCATTCACCCTCTAAATTAAATACCCAATGATTAAGGTTTATTGTATTTACAAGCCATTATAAGAATTGGTATATTTATTGTATTAGTATTATACATGCACATGTTCAGATTTTTGTTTAGCTTTATACTACATCGGTAGTTACTATCTAGTTGTATGTTGAGTTTTCGGTATTTTTCGAATTGTTTGTAAAATTTATTATCTTGTAGTTTTGATTGTAAAGACATAATAAAGAGGGTCGCATACGGCTCGTGTTGACACACCCCCAATCGTGGTTGCCTATTACATGATAAATGTTTTGTATTCGGTTGAGCGGGGCAGCGAATTAGAATATAACTTTTCTTATTTCCCCCACTATCGTCACCAAACATTCCGTTGCCCTTTCCCCGAGAAGAAGAGATGTTGAGCTGGGGTGGGGAAGTGATTGATCATCAGTACTTCGAATGACCAAATTAACTAAGCCATGCTGCAGACGGCTACATTTGTGTGTTTGAACAATGAAACTTGCCAGATTTTTAAACCCTTACACGAAATTTAGAGAGGTCATTCAGTTCAATTCGTCGAACTAGGCGAGCCTATTCTGCACTCACTCTCTGTATCACTGTACTCTTTTTAAAGCTAACTCGGATCACAGGCGTCTTTGAGTTAGATAAAGTGGCGCAAATATTTAAACCGTGCTTTATGAATGCAAAAAGGCAAGGTATTTCTATTTTCGTGATCAATTCAGCATTCTTCTTAATAGCACTTTGGATGGCTTTAGATCCCCCCTGAGCGCCAAACAATCATCCGTCCAGACGAGTACCACTTTACAACATAAATATACAGCTTTTTCAATTTACGTTGTCGAGTGAAAGCTCAAAGCTCAAAGCTCAAAGCCTAGATGTCAAGACCGAACGAATAAACCGAGCGCCTGTTCCAGGCATGCAGATAGTTGGGAGCGGCGAAACGAAAAGAAACGGCGCGAATGACCGATGCGACGAGCGAAAAAACGTTTCTTTTGCGCCGCTCCCAATCATCTTGTCTTATAGCTTTGAGCTTTTATCTGACAATGTTAATTGAAATAGCTGTATATAGTTAGGCTTAGCCTAACAGCGGCGCCCTCTGAAGACCCTCTGAACAAGCTTAACTAAGATGAAACTTAACTAATAGCGGAGCACTCGCTGGGCCGAAGGCCCGGCTGCGCAACCCCATACTCATAGAACCTAGCCCGTCATTTTTCATGGTCATGGCTAGCCGAATGTTTCGCGGGCGCGTGTCTGCAACATGTGTGTCGCGCACGGCTACCTCGCATGCGCGTATAACGCCACACGCGCGGCTACACAGCCGTCAGCTCGGTAAACACTTTTTAAAGTTTTAAAAAAGTTGGATCTTTCGCAGTGTTAGGCGGAGCAGTAAAGTCGTTATTTCCCTGCATTTTTTCGCGGTTTGCTACTCAAGACAGGGATACTAATTAAGGAATACTCAGAAGCCGCTTTAGTGGAAAAAGAAGAGCTTTCAGGGATAAAATCTTGCTTCGAGGAACTTCATATTATCAATGCAGGAGCAATGCGGGGAGATGCCTCGTTTTTATTACGGATTTCAGAACCGAAGAAGCGGAGTTTTAACGAATTTCCAAGCAGTCCAGTGCTTTAAAGGTAAAATAAATCACATTTTTTCGATGGGAATTTATGTTGATATCAATTTTTGATTGACTTTTCCTTTGTGTTCTCTTAAGTTTTGGAGACATGTTTATGAAACGTTCAAATTAAGTCGTGTTGTTATCTTGAATTTCAACGAGGAATGTTCACGTGCAAAGCACGCAACAGCGACCAGCGGTTGCGTTATTCGCCTGTGGACTTTTGACCCATGTCAGTAAAAAAAAACAATCAACATTCGTTATTTCGAATGAGACTACCGTTGGAAGATTCCAATAATCAATTTAAAACCTGAATTTTGATTTCAATAATGCCATCCGTTCCCGATTAATGAAAGTCATTCCCAAATAATAAGCGGAACGCGCTGAGTATTTTGACTGTAACATAAAAAAACAGAGCGAGGTACCGTCGGTTGTGTTTAGGCCTCCAAATCACCGATTTAAGCTTTCTTTGAAATATTTGCATTCTAAAAATGTTATCTTTACGATATAATAACGATCAACATGACTGAGTCAAGCCACAAAATGCATAAAAGCCATTTGGTTGATAGAATAGACAAGAATCAACATGGTTGAAAGTATCGATCACTTACCGTCACTTTATACACTTTTTTCTTCATGCTAGCGTGAACTTCACCACGAATGACACCATCACTGAAGGAAAAACTTTCTATGTGATTAGATTGATAATGATTTTCACCTCTTGCTAAGGACTTCTGCTCATCAGAGAAAAAGGAAGCCAGCGATGATATCGGAAGTGCCGCCATGACTTACTCCATCCGTTTTGTTTAGACCTAAATTTTTCCGTTGCCACGCAACGTGACGTCATGGCTTTAGTACTCTATTAGGCTTGGCCTATCTATATATATTAGGTGAAAGGTCGGAAGCACAAGAATTAAGATTAATATTGACAACCGCGCTATTTTTCAATTTTAGCAATTCTCAAAAACAGTACTACCCGACCGTCTGCACAGTACATTTAGACCGTACAAAAGTTCACAAAAACAACTTTTTCTCCGTCTAGAATAACTATTACGACTATTTTCCGAAAATACAGTTGTTGCTTGTCAAAAAATGCCCGCGAAACTGATTTGGAAATTAAAATAAATTGCAAAAATACACAAAAGGCATATTTGCATAAGGCGACGCGAGTTTTAAATCTAAGTCTTGTTTTGTTTACATAAAATCGCTTTTCAATCTCTGTAATGAATGAACAAACACATAAAAATGTACAACACAATCTTCTTTCGAAAAATTTTATTCAAATCTCCCTGAGTTTGTTTAAAAGCAAACGCATACCATTTATAGCGTATCGAGGCCGAGCCGTGTCTTTAATGAAATTCAAGAAATTAATACAACTAAATTTAAGCTACACGTTTATAAACAATTCTCCAAAACATAACGAGAACACAAACAAAAAGTCAATCAGATTTATATCAAGATAAATTCCCATCGAAAAATGTAATTTGTTTTACCTTTAAGTCCCTCCGGCGACTACTGTACTTCAAAATTCTTTAAATCTCCGCTTTGGTGCTGAAATCCGTAAAACGAACCCATCTCTTCACATTGCTAAAACCGTATATAGTTCCTCGAAGCAAGATTTTATCCCTGAAAGCTCTTCTCTTTCCACTTAAGCGGCTTCTGAGTATCCCTTAATTAGTATCCTGTCTTGAGTAGCAAACCGCCCAAAAAAATGTTGGGTAATAACGACTTTAATTCTCCGCTAAAAACAGCATAAAAATCCTGCAACTAAAGTGTTTACCGAGCTGACGGCTGTGTAGCCGCGCGAAAAACAAAGCCTCAAAGATCCCGGATGTTTTGTGGCGTCACACGCGCATGTTTTGCGACGTCATACGCGCAAGCGAGCTAGCCCAACGCGTACGGCGGGCGTTCGGCGGGCGTTTGGCGGGCGTTCGGCGGGCGTTCGGCGGGCGTTCGGCGGCGGGCGCACAACGCGCCCGCGAAACATTCCGCTAGCCATGACCATTAAAAATGACGGCATAGGTTCTATGAGTATGGTGCTCCGCCTGGCCTTCGGCCCGCGGGCTCCGCTATAAACAGTACCAGCTGCTCAGTAGCTCATGTCATTTGAATGGACACACGCTTCTGGATTTCGCCCACAGACTCAAAAGTAACACCCACCAAGTACAGCATAATACACAGTACCACAGACTCAAACGGCTGTAACCATATCACACGTCTCAAGCAGAGATTTATCTGGAAGTGAAAGTGTTATTAAGTCAAGAATATAGGACACTTATGGTCACAGATGCAGACTTGAATCCTGATCCTCCGGGTTACTAGTCAGCGGCATTATTCACTAGTTCGGCCAATTGCTGCCGAGGGAAGTGGTCATAGCAGGTACACTCGGGGATACCTCTTACCTCTGCAGGTGCTTTTGAAAGCATAAAATGCGAACAGGAGGGCCACGGTTAGCATGTAAGTACAGACTGCGATGAACAGTAAGAGGCCGGTGTTGGTGAAGAAAGGCTTGCACACAAAAAATGTACCCATTTGGGCGGATGATTTTTTAGCGCTCATGGGTTTTAAAGCCATCCAAAGTGCTATTAAGGAGAATGCTGAATTGATCACGAAAATATAAATTACCTTGGCTTTTTGCATTCTTATAGCACGATTTAAACATTTGCGCCACTTTATCTAACTCAAAGACGCCTGTGATCCGCGTTAGCTTTAAAAAGAGTACAGTAATGCAGAGAGTGAGTGCAGAAGAGCGCCAGACGTTTGTTGCGCTGCAAAGGAAATCGCAAGGCCCGCCTAGTTCGACGAGTTGAACTGAATGACCACGCTAAATTTCGTGTAAGGGTAAGAAAATCTGGAAATTTCACTGTTCAAACACACAAATGTAGCGTCTGCAGCATGGCTTAGTTAATTTGGTCATTCGAAGTACTGATGATCAATCACCTCCCCACCCCAGCTCAACATCGACCTCGTGATACTGCCCCTTTAACGGAAAAATCATTCCTCGAGAGTAAAAGCAGTCAAACTTCAGCTTCCCATACCTGGATTTCGATGGATTACTGTTGTCCTGAACTCTATAAGTGATAAAATTAGTTCCACACTTCGAAAAACGAGTCTCTGTGGTCTCCGAGCTCTCCAAGTCGCCATTTTGTTTTCGTGAAAACTGGAAACGAGTTATTACGGTGGACAATCATATTGGCGGGTAGGTTGGAGCGAGCACGGCGTCACGCAGTATTTATTTTTAAAATGTTTCAACAATTTATAGCACTCGTCACCACGGTTTTGAAAATTATAAAAACAGAATCTCCTGAATGCGATTACATGTATTTTTTTTTTTTTCATTACCTGTAAATTTAGGGCTTCCAAAAATTTATTGCAAATCCGGGCAGGAGAGGGGGGTCTCTCGGCTTGGAAATCCAGGGGGCACGGGGGGGAGGGGAGGCTAGCGGACAAATCCTACGATAATCTAAGTAATAACAGGCGCAGTAAGCTACATGCAGTCATAGACTGCCTATTTTTTATTTTTCTTCGTGGGATAGCACGATGTCAAATGGGATAACTCTTTTTCGACGAGGTACATTTTGGGCTTTTCAACCTGCAATCGCATAAATTCCTTTATGGACAAATCCGAATGGGTTTTGTCCATGTATACCGTCAGTTTATTCTTTTACAATAATTATGGGGGATATTCCGCCAGTTCTCTCTTCCGCGCTCCTATTAAGGTCAAACATATACCAGCCAGAGCTACACCCTAGTTGAACAAATGCAAATAAATTAAACTGAACATTAAAGCCCGCCGCACACGAGCCGATTTTTCGTTGTAGAACAGGAGCTTTTTTTTATCTGGGTCAAATCGGGTCAAAATTTGTCGGGCCATCAGCTTGCCGAACATTAGCCGGTTTCGTATCGTGCCCCTGTTCGACCGCCGCCTTGTTAAAAATGATGCTTGCTCGTGTGACTACAACAACTGCTCTCCTGCGGGTCGCCAACCCCACCCCCACACCCCCACACCCCCACACTAGCCGAGAAGGCCCGACAAGACAATTTGAGATCCAGCACTACCAGATATTGCCCGACAAGGCCCTCTCTTGTCGTACCGCATACAATCCGACAAATAAAGATTTTCTTTCACTGGCTACCAAATTCTTAACAATCACGTGTTTTTTTTTTTTTTTTTTTTTTTTTTTTGCCCTGTGCTCGCTCCAGCCTACCCCGCCAACACTGTCTACCGTGATAACTCGTTTCCACTTTTCGCGAAAACAAAATGGTGGCTTGGAGAACACAGAATAGCCGTTAAATACAGGAATGGCTCCGAGCCGTTTAAAAGGAAACCGCTGACCTCATTAGCATTCATTTCTCTCTTTTTGTTTGTTTGTGCCTGGATTAGAACGAAAGTAGGCTTTTATTATCAGATAAAATTAGGCCTAGGCAAAGCGATTATTAGATCTAAGCTAGATTCGCGATTAGGTTAGATTTAGGGATAAGTTCACCTTTTATAATTAAATTTTTGTTGGGTTTCCCGGATCAACCCAGTGGTCTAGTGGTGAAGGAGGGATGTTAGCACGCAGGAAGTTCCGGGTTCGATTCTAGGTGATTTATTGCATCTTTCTTTTTCTGATAGGAAAAAAATTCTATAATTAGTGAAAAATTTTCTAAGTGTCGCTCGGAGCCATTCCTGCAATTAACGCCATGTAGAACACAGAGACCACAGAGACTCGTTTTTCGAAGTGTGGAACTAATTTTATCACATGTAGTGTTCAGGACACCAGTAATACAGGTATGGGAAGCTGAAGTTTGACTTCTTTTACTCTCGAGGGATGATTTTTCCGGAAAAAACAAAGGGTCTTAGGTCTTAGGTCTTAGGTTTCCGGACACCCGCTTGTATTCCGCTAAAGAAAACCGTGACCAAATTCAATGTACATCACATCGTCCCCTACAAAAGTTGAATTAATCCTCAACTTGAATGCCTAAACACAAAACGTTTTGGACAATATAAAGTTGGTGTTTTTAAAATCTTTAACAGAAAAAAAAAATCGAAATCCAGATAAGTTAGAATTTTTTCTTAACACCGCACTGAGTAGCTTTTGAAAATAGTCTAATTTACATAGATTCACCAAACGGAACCAAAGGTTGCGACTTAATAATTAGCTAGTAGTTATAGCCATGATTAAATAGTTCAAAAATATCATTTGTGTTCCTTGCTCTATTTATGAACTTAAAATTGTGAAATATAAAAAAAATAATAAAGAACGGCTATCTTTATTAAAAGCACTCTGAATTTGTTCATCAATCTAATTTGTAATGCCCGTTTTATATTCACAAAAGCACAAAAAGTTCAATGTCGCTGTGGAAAAGGAAAACAAAAAGCGCAAAGTATATATATTTTAATTTATATTTCTATCAACTAACACATACGATGCCCGATTTAGGATGTCAGCTCCGATTGTACATTGTACACCTCCATTGTGTTAGGTAAAGTTATGTATTCTAATAATTATTCTATGGTATTGTATTCTATTGTATTGTCGTTCTTTTGTGTTCTAATATTCTATTATTGTTTTAACAAAAGAATAAGTGTTACCCCTAAATCGCGCATGGTATAAACTAACATTTGTTTAGCAGAATTCATTAGAAATTTAAAGCGTTTCGGTCTCGACTTGGGAAATAAAAGCCAGCGAACGGACACGGTACTAGCCTGCGAATACAGCCGCCTCACATCGCTTCCGGTCGCTAGGGGCGTTTGCGCGAGAGAGCCGGCCGGGAGCGATGAGAGGCGGCTGTATTCGCAGGCTAACACGGTACTTTCGCATGTTTTCAAAAAGCGATTAAATGGGTGCTAATGTGTTAATTTTCTTGGACCTCTTATTTCAAAAATATCAAAATTAACTTGCGTTTCACACCTGTGAAGAATAACACTCAACTTATAGGAATAATAATAATTCTTGCTGCGTTTGGTGGTTTTCGAGCAGCGAGCTCGTCAATTTATGGAAACAGTTCGATTCTGGCCAAGTACAAATTTAGGCCTTTTGCCGCTTTGACTGTTGCGAGCTCCAAAAAAGACATTTTAAACAAAAGTCGTTTCATTTACCCAAGATAGTTTATTGGGCAAAGTTTGAGGGAAAACTTTTTTCCGACCCGAAATGCAGTGGACAACTTTTACAGACACTGCCTCTTAATTGTAGGTTTGTTTTTAATTGTGGCTACATGTAAATGAAATTTAGGCTAAGTTAGACTCGAGCCAATGCAGGTCAGCAGTTCTTCGCAGTGGTCATGCACACTGGGTTGCATACAGAGCTCTTCAGGGTCTTTGTACATGCAGGTCGTGTGTGAACGTGCAGTTTGCATTGAACTTCTAACTAACATCCCCATGGTATGCTTTGGCTCCCATCCCTCCCTCCCCACGGTTGGTAAGGTAAGTATTTGGGTTCCGTAAGTATCCCCACTTCAGTGTGACGGTGCCGGGTGGTTTCCGCTCTCAGGGTTGCCATGGATACCTGTGCACCCTGCCAGCGCTCGTTTCACGCGTGGCTCCACCGTTCTAAAGGCACCTTCCCCAATCTCATCTATTGGTAATGAGTTTAAACCTCTTTGAGTCTATGATATTTCATTGATACAAACAATGTCAAAGCTGATATCAGAAATGGATGGGATGCTAGTCCATCACTGGGTGGCCCCCAGCATTATGTCGCCAGTACCCATTTTTCCACCTTCAGATTTGAAGTTCAGTGTGCTAACTACTACACCACTGCGGCTCTACATGCCAGAAAAGACCGGGCTCAAGCCACCAACTTTTAGATTGAAAGTCTGACATGCTACCCACTTCTGACTAGGCCACCACACTTCGATTCACAAAGATGGACTGTACATGCCAATAAAAATATTACTAGAATTGCAGCTGACTTTTTATTGTTACTCACATCTTGCTTTACTGCTTGACAATGTGATTGGTCTAGTGGACCACTTGGTAGTTCTGTTACACTGTCTTCCACTACAAGGTGAGTAGAGCGAGCATCACTAGCTTCCACAGGAAACCCACCTACAAAAAAAATCATTACATTTACATCAAATTCACTAAGAAATAGGGAGAACCTAGTACTAGACTACGAGCAGTCTCTCTTTCCCAGCTTAGTCCGTCGAGCGAGAAATGAAAAGACATTAGCGAGCGCATAATGGCCACGCGAAACTGGGGGCGAGGCAGGCGCGCCCCTCGTGCCCCAGGTTTCGCGTGGCCATTATCCGCTCGCTAATGTTTTTTCGTTTCTCAGTCGACGGACTAAGCTGGGAAAGTACGAAAGCCGAGGAGGGACACTATCCCATTTCCGACTTCACTATTTTTTGCCATTTCTGACTTCACTTTTTTTGCCATTTCCGACTTCACTTTTTTTCGATTTCAGACTTACTTTTTTTTCGATTTCCGATTTCACTTTTTTTTCGATTTCTGACTTACTTTTTTTTCGAGTTCCGATTTCACTTTTTTTTCGATTTCTGACTTCACATTTTTTGCCATTTCCGACTTCACTTTTTTTTTCGATTTCCGACTTCACTTTTTTTCCGATTTCCGACTTCACTTTTTTTTCGATTTCTGACTTCACTCTTTTTTCGATTTCCGACTTCATTTTTATTATTCCGATTTCCGACATTTCCGACTTCACTTTTTTCCGATTTCCGACTTCAGCTTTTTTATTCCGACTTCCGGCACTTGTTTATTCCGACTTCCGACTTCAACGTTAAATTCAAACGTCTATTTGGATTAGTATAATGTTCATTTTAAAATAAAAAGACTTGAGGGCAGCACGCAGCGACTTGTCTTGTATAACTGAGTTTATTAATCGACCGGTTTCGTCTGCTAATGAGACTTCATCAGGATTAAACTACAAGATACATAAATGGAACTTATTTTATACTAAACCTTTGTAGAACAAATCACGTTCCTATTAGGGTGTGAACAACAAAAATACCCACAAGAAATAAGCACAGGAAATTACTCAAATAATGTGCTAGAAAATGTGCAATGTTTATGGGGCTCACGGTTTTAGCGCATATTTCTTGTGGACGTTTTTGTTGTTCACACCCTATTAGGAACGTGATTTGTACTACAAAGGTTTAGTATAAAATAAATTTTGAATGAAACTTATAAATTTAATCAAAGTTAACGGCAGAAGTGATAATTTAGGAGGAGAGAAACAAATTTAGCCCTTTGAAATATATTTTTTCAGTTGAGGTAAAAATGTGCAATTTGCATAATGTAAAAAGTAATTTGGAACCTTTCCAGTAACGCATAACGCAGCTATTTCACCCCCGCCTAAAGTATCTCGCAATCAGACACAGGAAAATATATCCAATTTTTATTCCTCCCTATCCGAAACATAGAAAAGAAACTTAAATGAAAAGTGATTGCTTTAAAGGTTATTTTCGCCCGAGAAACATTCACAAGGGAAAGCGAAACTCGCAAGACACGCGCATTGTTTACATCTTCTATCGGCGGTGAATTTTGCACCCGAGGCTGTTTTTCCTTCAACTTCACGAAATAAAAATTCATAAAAGGCAAACCACCGAAAGAAGTGAAATTAATTGGGATTCCTACCACTCTTATATTTCTTCCTTCGCTGTCCAGTGTTCACTTTTTATAAAACAAGCGCCATGTATTCTTGTCAAATCATTAATAATGCATGACGAAAATACAAAGAAAATTAATATTTAATGAGTGTTTGGAAATCAGTTCAAACACTCCTCATTTTTGCATCCTTAATTTCTCCTTCTAAAATTATTTTGTTTGAGAAGTAATATCAAACATTCGACACAGTATTTCATCAGATTTCCGAACACCTTAAAGTGGGTTAAAAAACACTCGGCTGCGCCTCGTTTTTCAACCCACTTTGCGGTGTTTGGAAATCTGATGAAACACTGTGTCTCATGTTTGATATATTACGTCTAAATCTGAGGTGTATGATTCCAGAATCGGGAAAATAACCGACACGAAATCAAGGCAAATAAATTATTTACATGTGGGAAAAATCTGAGACCTTTCGGAGTGCAGAACTGAATAATTTTGCCCAATTCCATTTTAAAATGAACATTATATCAATCCAAATAGACGTTTGAATTTGAGGTTGAAGTCGAAATAAAAAAAAGTGAAGTCGGAAATGGCCAAAAAAAAGTGAAGTCGGAAATGGGAAAAAAGGTGAAGTCGGAAATGGCAAAAAAAAAGTGAAGTCGGAAATGGCAAAAAAAAAAGTGAAGTCAGAAATGGCAAAAAAAAAAAGTGAAGTCGGAAATGCCAAAAAAGTGAAGTCGGAAATGGGGTAGTGTCCCTCCTCGGCATTCGTAGGGAAAGAGAGACTGCTCGTAGTCTAACCTAGTACATCAGAACCGATCAATTTCTTGTCGAGTTTTAAATAAACGCCTCCGGCGTTTATTTGAGGTCTGGCATTTATTTGAACTCGGTATTGTGTAATTGATTGTTACCATGAAATAATGTAGCCAAACTGCAGTGGCGATTCCACCTAACGATATGTTCTGTATGCTTTGCTCTCATGTAAATAAAACTCTTCACTGTCTTCAGAGCAAATAGGTTGAACTGCAACAGCAACGGTACAAGAAAGAGATATAAGGTGTTACTGCAATGTAATTATTTTATTCCAGTGTATTAACTTTCTTAAACAGACACTCAAAGGCACAATTTGGTCATGAATTGATAGTGTCAGTTCAGGTAGTCTGCGAATACAGCCGCCTCTCATCGCTCCCGGCTGCAAGAGGCGTTCGCGCGAGAGAGCGTCTGCGATTTACTTTGAGAAATTCCATACTGATGACGAAAATCTGTCCCGCATCAAGACAGGAGCGCTGATTGCCCAACTTGATAATTTTACATAATTATGCTTTAAATTATGCAGTGTTGTAACTCAATCGCCAGTTGCGAGAATTAATCTTGTCTGTCGTTAGAAACTGTACGACTCTGTGTTCAATCTATTTGTCCTATGTTTAATGTTTTGACGTTACAAGCAAGTCAGTTTCAGGCTTTTATAGTTTTATCTGCGGTGAAGAGGTTTTTCTACTTTTGTCAATTTACCGACCGGATAAGGCAAGTCACTGATATTTCAAACGGCGCCACTCGTGCACGTCTGGATGAATGAACATTTATCGGCGATACATAGGAAGAAGAATCCCGTAATTATCATCATCAGTCTGCTTTTAGCGGAAAGACTACCTTTAGACTCATGGCACCGCAATGGCCGGGGTCGAAAATGGCAGTTTCTTTCGCCAATATTTTCACGCCAAAGATGGAAACAGAATTAATATAAAACCACTGCGCGCAAGGAAATGTTATCCTTTGTAACACAATACAACCCTGTGTGCCTACATCCTCATGGACAAATGAATCACAATCTTTGCTCAGACGGATCTATAAAGAACCCTCGCTAGTTTCATACAAAAGGGGTAGATCTTTAAAAGACATATTGATCAGGGCTAAACTGTAAAAATCAAACTACACTTAAAACCCAGTGAACAAAGGTCACAACAAACACGCCAGGAACTAGTTGGATTTGTGATGGGCCTGTCAACACCTTTCATTTCATTTGGTTTCACCGCATGCACATTATTATAATTATACGAGATTAGCGACGGGTGATTTACGTCATCAGTATGGAATTTCTCAAAGTAAATCGCAGACGCTCTCTCGCGCGAACGCTCCTAGCGGCCTGGAGCGATGAGAGGCGGCTGTATTCGCAGGCTACAGTTCAGGATGACTGGCGACAAGTTTGATGCAAAATATATCAGACAAGAATATCACCCATTTTGGCTACCTTGTTCCATTCGGTAAGTCTGGTTGTGGTGGTATACAGTTGTATTGTTGTAAAATTATATTTGGGGTTATATCCCAATATTCAACACTTATCAAAGTCACAGGTCCAATGAACATTTAGTTTAAGTATCCCTTCTAATGTGGACATAGCTAGCTGCAGACATAGTTTTTTTGGCAGAAGTCTATAATGTTCAAAGCTAGAGCTGGTCCTGAGAGGTAGTCCGCCTTTAATAGAGTTCTATGTTTTTTTTTTAAATGAATACGTCACTACAGAGGATACGTACCTTCTCTCTTCTGTTCTTTCATCTTTTCCATCTTCACTTTATTGTATGCAGTCACAGTTTTAAAGTACTGAAGGAAAAATAATTGTTTCCTTTAGAATTTAATGACTTATTGATACTTTCTAATCTCCACACGTTCAGCACCTCCAGGGAGATATTAAAGGGATGCTACTTGTGGTAGACTGCTCGGCAGCGACCGATGATGATATATTCTCATGCATCAATATCCTAATAGCTATGTTAAGCAGCATAATGGAGAGGGTTTCCTATAATATATATATATATATATATATATATATATATATATAGATTTGTAGAGATGGATTACTTGGTCGAAGACATTTATTCACTGCTACTCAGAGTTTTTGCTTCTTACGAAGCAATCATATATATATATATAGCCCCTGGCCTGGTAAACGTGATTACATGGAAAATTTTCAGCCCGGTTAGCCGAGATCCCGGCATCGCGATACCGGGATCCCGGCTAACCGGGCTGGCCTGGTTGTCATGTAATCGCAAAGTTAATTTTTGTTGCGTTTAACAGGCGTGCCGAGATCTCGGGAAACCGGGCCAGCTCGGCTAACCGGAAGAGCCCGTCTCGTATAATCGCGCCCTAAGTAATAGATTTAATTATTAATAGCGGAGCTCTCGCGGGCCGAAGGCCCGCTGCGTAGCCCCATACTCATAGAACCTATTGCCCGTCATTTTTCATGGTCATGACTAGCGGAATGTTTCGCGGGCGCGTCGGAAAGTGTGCCCGCCGCCCGCTCGGCCGTACTTTGATGTTTTCTTGTGTTTACTAAGCGGAGAAAACCGTTTAAATTAAAGTCGTTATTTTCCTGTATTTTTTCGCGGTTTGCTACTCAAGACAGGGATACTCAGAAGCCGCTATAGTGGAAAAAGAAGAGCTTTCAGGGATAAAATCTTGCTTCGAGGAACTTCATACGTTTTCATCAATGTGGGAGCAATGCGAGGAGATGTTTGTCACTTCGGGTTTCAGAACTGAAGAAGCGGAGATTTAAAGAATTTCCAAGCGGTCGAGGGACTTAAAGGTAAAACAAAATACATTTTTCGATGGAAATTTATGTTGATATCAATCTGTGATTGACTTTTTCTTTGTGTTCTCGCTAGATTTGGAGAATTGTTCATAAAACGTGCTCAACAAATTCAGTCGTTTTGATTTCTTTCATGGAAGACAGCCTCGAAGCGCTATAAATGGTTCGCGTTTTGCTTCTAAACATAAACTTATGGAGATTTGAATAATATTTTTAGAAGGAAGATTGTGTTGTCCATTTTTATGTGTTTGTTCATTCATCGCATAGGTTGAAAAGCGATTTTATGTAAAAACAAGACTTGGATTTTTATAGTTCTAGCTTCACTCGCGTGGCATTTTACTGTGCTGCTACTGTTACCGGGGCCACTTAAACTAAACTAACCAATCGGATTACAGGAAACGAACAATACGTTCCAACTAAAAATCGTTTGAGCCAATCAACAGCGCGGAGAAAACAATAACCCGAAGCGCAAAATGTGACCTCTCACGCGAAAACGATACTATTAAACGGTTATCCGTTCAAACGGCAAAACGCACGGCTATAGTGAACGGATGAAAAACAGATGGCCGAGCCGTTTAAAACGGTTACCATGAACGGATGAGGAAAAAATTTTGAACGGATGAAGTTGAACGGCAGAAGAAAAATTTCGAACGGCTGGCTGTAAACGGCTAAAACGGATATCGAAAAATTTTGAGCGAACAATCAAAGACGCGAAGTAACAATTAAAATCAAAACCCGAGTCTTTCTCGGTCTTAAAATCAAAACTCTTCAAGTAAATTGTACGCCTAATGTTTACATTTACCGAGCACTTTATTAAGGCCGATGAAACCATCAGAGTTATACTGTTCGAGCACTGTGGGCGCTTTCCATTCGACCAAAAATTCCGGTTTCAAATTCCGGGTATTCCGTGTGGCGAATGGAATAGTATTTTCCGGTTGGTTGTTCCAGACCATCACGTTTCAAGTTTCGCGCGAAAATACAAAATAAACCAAAGCAAAACAGTCAAAACAAATCTGACAAATGGCGGACTCGTTGCCTCTTTTACTTGCTTTGGAGTTGTTCGACGACCCTGAAGTTAAAACGAACGAAATTTTAAGCGAGAACGATGATATTATGTTTTTCAGTGCAGCTAGCTGTTAATCATGCGAAGGAATATTTTTAAAAATCAAGTCGGCGACTACTGTCTCGTGACTTATTACATTCGTTTAATACATAAGCTTATAAGCATTTCTGTGCTACTTACCAGTCCTGTTACGTGAGCAATCATGCTCGAGTAAGAGCTGTAAGCTTTCGGTGAAAAACAAACACGCCGTGCACTGATATTGAGACGCCATCTTGATTCCGGCTCGGAGAAACTGGGCCGAGCAGGAATGGTCGAATGGAACGGTATTTTCTGGTTGTTCCGATTTTCCGGAATTTTAGGACAACCTCGCGAGGTTGTCCTAAAATTCCGGAATTTTATTCCGGGAAATTTACGTTCCATTCGCTTCCCAACCCGGAATTTCTGGAATTTTTGGTTGAATGGAAAGCGCCCTGTATGTACTGACCGAAGTTGCTAAAATTTGCATAACTCTTTTTGATTGTCCGCTTCTAAGAATTCTCTGTTTTCTTTGTAGTTTTGCTGGACAAAATTAAGACTAAGCTTTTCCAAACTCCCTGCTTTCATTTCCAAGTATCGTTTCGGCAATAGAATGACTACGTACTCTGGAGGTGATTCTCTTTTGAATGCGTGTTTATAATTCTGTGAATAGCGAGATGTTTATATCCAAAAGGTTTCAAATTACATTTGACATATGCAAATGACGTGGTGAGCGAACAAAAACAAAAATAAATCAACTGTTAAGTCATCGGCCAAAAGACTAGAGCTCTTTCGATAGCCGTTGAATGGCTGGAAATCTAATCGTTTGTGAACGGATCGGATAAGCGTAGCCGTTCGTTTTTGTCTAAACGGATACTAACATTAGCCGTTCCAACGGCTGAATATTTTTTTCCCAACGGATAACCCAAGCCGTCCGAACGGCTGAATAAATGTTTTGAACGGCTAGCAGCTAGCAGCCGTTCGAACGGCTGAAGATATTTTTGAACGGCTAGCTAACGGCTAGCGATGTAGAATGGATAATAATTATTGGAAGTTAAGGGTAAAAATACACTTGCGGACTGTTCTAGGCGAAACTCGTCAAGTACACCCTAAGTTTGCGGTGCGACCGCCCAAAGACTGCTTTTCGCATTATATTGTTCACTATTTTCTTCTGCCTGGCTTCGAATATGCATCCCTTTCAACCCTCGCACAGCCATACAAGGCAGCAGGAAGAAACCTTCTCGAATACAGCTGGTATTCATCCATAGATTTCCTTCGCGTAGTCTTTTGACGAGTTATCTTTTGCTGATTTTCTTGTTCTGAACATTGATTGGCTCAAACGATTTTAGTTGGGATGTATTGTTCGGTTCCTGTAATCTTATTGGTTAGTTTAGTTAAGTGGCCCCAGTAACAGTAGCAGCACAGTAATGTGCAAATGTGTTTGTGTATGTTTGGCAATTTTGATTTCCAAATCAGTTTCTCGGGCAATTTTTGATACGCAACAAGTGTATTTTATTCGGAAACTTAGTCGTACTAGTTATTCTAGACGGAGAAAAAGTTGTTTTTGTGAACTTTTGTACGGTCTAAATGTACTGTGCAGACGGTCGCGTAATTCTGTTTTTGGGAATTGCTAAAATTGAAAAATAGCCGGCCGGTCGTCTATCTTAACTCTTGTGCTTCCGACCTTTCACCTCAGTTAAGATTATCATCGACTTTCTGTTCATAGAGCGACGCTGTTAGGCTCAGCCTATCATTATATATTAAATGAAAACCCGGCCTGTTAAATCGATGACAATCGATCATCGGAAATCCAAGTCGATCAATCGATAAAATTAGTTAATTGATATCGATTGATATCCGCCAATCGATGATCAATCGATAATCATAAAAATGTCCCGCAAATTATCGATTTTATCCGCGATTTTTGCGTGTTTTCTCGGAGCTCGTGTAACAAAATTCCGAACACAACGTCTGGTCAAGACACGCCGCATCGCGAGCGGGAAGTTACCCTTGTGATATCCGATGTCGTTGTGAAAGGGTACCAGGAGTGTTCATTTACTGTTGCAATTTGTGACAACTCCGCAAGCAAGTAAAGGGGAGATCGTGGCAATGCTTTTAAGGTGACTGATGATCGCGGGCAACTTGATCACCTGCAGAGGGATTTAGTCGCTCCGCTTTGGCGAATTCAAAAACCGTTTTCAGTGTAAGTCTTGTTATGTTGCCGTCCATGTAACCGGGGATTCCACTTTATTACGAGGAGAGAAAAGTACGACTACTTCACCTCCTACTGCACCTTTTGTTCCTCTTGAAATTAACTGGCAAATATTTGGACGTTTTTGTCTATTTGTTTTTACTAACTGTTCTAGAGACTTTTCGCATGACAATGTTTTTGCTTGAAGCCGTTTATTCAGTTGTTGTCCTAGCACAGCTTTTAAAACTGATATATGTAGCTTTTCTGTTTGCTCGCGTAAATCTTGCCTCGTTTATGAATGATGGCGATCAGCACGTTGTTCCTGTTGTTTAATTTCATTTACAACTGTTCTGTTATCGAAATAAAATAATTTCATTGCTGATTTGAGCGTCATAACATGAATAAAATGCAACACCGATAACAATCGATGGCAATCGATAAAATCGATATCAATTAATCGATTGTATTGGAAATCGATGGTCAATCGAATTATCACAAAAACATACGTCATCGATTGATCATCGATTTCCAATATCAATCGATTAACTGGCATCGATTGATATCGATTGATATCGATTTCATCGATCATCGATTTTATTGATTTAACAGGCCGGGATGAAAAGCTATGACCTGTCGTTATGTAGTGCCATCATTTACTTTACTCGTCACACTGATCACGCCAAGAAATGAGAACGTTCACTTTTTCCAATGCCTCATTAAATGATTTCACAGGTTCACTATGGTAACTTGATAACTATTTTAGAATGATCATAAAATGATGTTACTATTTTGTTGCCCAACCGTTTTTTGGGTAGCAGTTAAAACAGACAAGAAATACTAATTATCACGTAGCTTTTTAATAAACTGACCAAAAGTCTCCTATCTAAGTACAAACACTTAAGAACACAAAATGTGACCGAGAATCACTTCTCATTTTACACCTCGTTGGCGTATAACGCAGCGAGTAATAATGACAATAATAGTCACCGTGTAGTCTTTATTTTTCTGGATTTTTTCTCAATGGGACTTTCAAGTTATCGAGATGTAAAGTTCACTCCATCATTTTTGAAAAAGCAGTTCACTACAACTGAGATCTACCGCTGATACTTGTTGCGCCTGCAAGCTTTGAAGTTGCGGGAGGAAATTAGGCCCATGGCAACCGACCACCGTGTATGGCAAATATTGGCTTTACTGATCGAACTCTTCATTGCTAAATAATACGATTGCACGCGAACCTGTTATGTTAATATTTAGCTATGAATATAAAATTTTGTGACTCCCAGAATTACATATAATAAATATTTTAAAATTCGTTCGTCAATTACATGTAGGTACGGAATTTTATGCTGTCTAACCTGCGATCATGATCAGGGGCTCTTTTTTTCGGAGCGCGAGAGCGCGAACGCGCGAAAGTCGGCGGAAGGGCGTGGGGAGGGAAAAACGTGAGCCTGATATACATGTAATTATTTAACGAACCTTCTGCGAAAAAGTCAGAATCTGACTTTTTTCTGATTGGTCGTTAAACAAAAGAAGCAGTGGTACTTCTGGTCTAAAGTATGGCGGCTGTCGAGTTGGATGTTGAAAGTGAATTATCATCGGCTTTGAATTTGTCCCGTCGAGATTTTATTCGTAAATACTCGAAGGACAAGCAGAGAGAATGTATTAGACGAATTATTTGTTTGCGAGAAGACGCTCTTGCCCTGACCAGCCTGGTAGAGTTTAATTCAAAGAGCGTTTTCTTTTACCCAAAATATTCTATGCTTTCTTTGAACTTGGAGTCAATCTGCTAGGCGAATTGTTGTGGAGTCGTTTTGTTGCACCGTCAGTTGCTTCGCCTTGTGAGCTTAGAACGGTCTTGAGTTCGGCGAGGAATCCTCCCACAATTTCGTGAGCCTTGCTGCTGCAGAATGGATGTTTATCATTCCGACGCTCTTGATCAAATCTGATAAAATAATGCTTTCCGCTGTTCCACAGCTCTTTCCACAGTGAACCTACGGTTAAACTGGTTTCGCAAAAGTAGCAGTGCTTGTGCAATGATTTCGTTAGCGACATCTCAACTTGCCATTTTTTACTGATAGGAAAACCAAACATTTTTACTAGCAGCAGACTTTGCGACTTGCTGCCAAGCGCCAACTGAAAACAACAAGCAACGTGATATCCGGAAAAATCTGATTGGCTACATTTATCGCGATAACATCGCTGTTGACAGATTTCTTAATTTGGGGGCGGCAGGCGGGTCGTTAAATAAATATATCAGGCGTTCTTTTTTTTTCCCTCCCCTCTTTTCTTCCCTCCCCGCTCTCCGCCGACTTTCCCTCCGAGAAAAAAAGCTCTTGATCGCAGGTTATATGCTGTCAAGCTCAGCTTCTGTCATGCGATGGAATAACTATAGTTGGCCGACGTTTCGACGTTTGTAACATATGCATTTTCAAGGCAAAGATAATTGAAGATAATTGAAGAAGGAAAACTGGACGGCTAATTTACTCTTATTAGTGTAGACTACTACCTTGCCGCGAAACTCTTGTTGGCAAGAACATCCATCGCAGCGACTCTATGAACTGCGTGGCCATGATCAGCCTTTTTACGACGACAAAGTATCTTGATGAAATCCCTTTAAATAAAACAGTTCCACTCACTTGTACTAATAAGTCTTACAAAACGGGCTGCAAGTTATGCATGGTTCAATTCCTACAGTTACCATCCCCCCTCCCGGGGCACACCCCCCGGGCATTTGCCATTTTTTCTTCACTTGGCGTCCTAATCCCCACCCCCGGGCACAAAGAAAGAGGTAATTCCCCACCCCCGGGACACTCAACAGCAAGCTGCACCGTTTCTCAAGAAGACAAAAGTATTTATTATATAAATCCACCAAACAGTTTACAAAATAGACATGGACTGGACTAGACTCGTATGGTTACAAAGATCAGGAAGCATCTCTCCCATTGTTTTTCTTCCTTGCTCAAGTTTCTTTGGCTTTCATCGCTCCTCTCTTGTGGTTGTTTCGTGTACTGAGGATGTGATCTTCCCAACACTTCACATCGTCCACTGACAGGCAACACTCCTTCAAATACAGGCTTTAATTTTGCCAAATTATTTTCTTCCAGCCAATTACTAACAAATTGTAAGGATTTCCGCTTGTTGAGTCATCTCGTCCGCCATGTGCTTCGACGATATTTTCGCCCCATAATCCCTTGCGCACCTAGATTATCCCCACCTCCTACTCCCGGACAAGACAACTTGCAAAATTCCCCACCCCCGGGCCACTAGGGCCGACTTTGTTCCGGGGGTTGCCCGGGGGGGGGGGGGGGGGGGGGGGGGCGGATGGTAACTGTAGGAATTATGCATTAATATATAGAAACAGACTATAGCGAGCAACGAGAGGAAAACACATGAAACATGCACTCTCCGGTAAAGCTAAACTGAGGATTAATTGCAAGAGGAGAGACAACTATACTGACAATCTTAAGCAATAGTAAGTAAGCTTATTTGCGCTCACCTATGGCCATCGCTGCCCCTATTTTAACCGTGTAAAACTATTTTAAGGTAAAATCCGGCGAAAATAAAAAAAAAAACTATCGTTCATTTATGGTACATGTTGAGGCAGCTAGTAACAATCTCTCAATTGCGGAAAAATACTGTTCCCGCGCGACACGCAATTCAATTGCAAAACCATGCAAAGTTTTCAAAAAAGTTAGTCGAACATTGCCGTTCTAGTACACTGTACCTTTCTAAAAGCAGTGAGTCGCGAAGATGATGCAATTTTCCAAATTGGCGTATGTGCTGGATAACTTTAAGCCGCTAAAGGTCTGTTACAGCGAGCAGGCCAGTCAGTATCTACGGAACATATAGCAAGTCAATTGCTTTGTAGATAATATTCCTCTTTCTAAAATTCCAGAGATACAACTGGCTGCATATAATGACGCTATTAGAAAGCAATTATGAATACTGGCCTTGGGCATTTTGAAACTACGCTGCATTGTTCATTTCCTCTTCTCAAGCACCAACAGGTTGGAAATTATTTTTCTACACATAATTGTTTTCTACCATTATTATACATTTATTTTCATACTCCTTGTTCATTTTTTTTTCCCGAAAACCCCACATGCCAATAACTCAGATCCCACCGGATATATGAGGTAGCTCGGACCCCCGGTTATGATGTCCTACCCTTAGTGTACAGCCTCCCCTTTCTTCTTTACGTCTCCTCCGATAACTGTAGTCTGATCGACAGTTATGTTTTTCAATAAACTGACCATAAGTTATACGTCAATCTTTACTCCTTGCGTGTGCAAAAACGGTTAAATGTTTGCAGTAATTCATAATGTCCTTTTTCTTGAGTACGGCCCGCTTAACCGCCGGTGATTGCGTCAGTGACAGAACAAGAAACAGGAAACAACCTTAAAACAAAGAATGTTATTCTTTCCTGTATAACATCAAAAACAAAGAAGCTTGCGGTCAGGCACACGCATGTTTTCATTAATCAATTGTTGTAGCAAAACACTGAAGCAAACAACCTGCGCTGAGATTGGCGAATAAAATGTTCTTTATCAAACTGATATCGGCTTAACAACCGTGAAAAAAAAAGCGAACTCCAGGTACTATTTTTAAGCTAGGAAAGTTAATTAGTCGTTATCGTTAAAATTACTGGACCTGTCACCCCTGAACTACTTAGCTTAATAAAATAGAATACCGGAATGAAATTTGGTTGTATAACCGTACCAGTAGACGGTATATTTTTTGTTCAACTATGACGTCATACTACCATATAAGGAAAAGAAAACAGTCGAGCAAAATATCCGGGCGAACTACACAGAATATTGAGGTATCCCGGTTTGAAGATACATGAGCTATAATGAAAGGAATATTAGTCGAATAATAAATCAATTATTCGATGGTTTAACAGATTATACGTGCGGATATTTTTACTCATTGGTCGCATTATTCTCGGCCCCACGGGGCTCGAAACAATACCACGCAACTCGTAAAATATTCGCCCGTATTATCTGTTGAATCATCGAATATAAGGTGTGTTTATTATTCAACATAGCATTCCAGAGCGCAAATACGCATTAAAACGAGTGCAAATATTACACTTTATTACACTCTTCTGACCATGCGCTTGGAAAACATTTTCAAAAACTTAGAATTATGAGAAATTAAATGTGGCATAATGAACATTTTAATATTCAGCGAAACGTTGTGTAATACGGCAGGGTATTTTTACTCAGTTTTTAATTATTCTAACCTTAATACTCAGCCGTATTACACAACTTTTCGATGAATATAACCTCTATATTTGTCGCCACAAATGACCCTCATTGTGATGTTAGAAGAATTGACAATTTTTTTGATAATTTATTTCGCCATTTCACACAATTACATGACATAGAAGAATTACAAATTTAGCAGGAGTAGATGGCGAGGAGACCTGAAAGAAACCATAGGGCTTGCATAAATCAGGTTCTCTCACAGAACTAAAGGTAGAATAGCCAAATAAAACAGAGCAAAATGGACGCACTAATAGATCAAGGTGGCAGAGTGTAACTGATTTACTTATCAGAAATTATTTAAGCTTTTTTTAAAAGACGCAGAGGAGGAGGAGCTAGTCAGTATCTCGGGATAAGGTGAGCATCATGCCTAGAGTTGTTCACTATTCGTAACGCACGCTTCTTCTTCACGCGAACGTCCTTAATAGAGGATTTTCGGTAGATTGAGCAGTCATATATTTCAATGAAAATATCTGGCCGTAACCTATATTTTACGCTTACAGCAACATGATTGAATTCAATGTTCATGAATGGACTGTTCTAATCATGTTCGTAATGTTTACAAACAGATCACAGACTGAAAAAAACTGAATTAACAATAAAGTTTTGACCTTATGTTTTCCAACCCATGATGTAGTCAAGTGATTTTGATAAAACTGTTCTGTTCAATCGGCAGTCAAATAATTTAATATAGTTGAAGGCTTGAACAAGGAAAACAGGACGGTTAATTTACTATTATTAGTGTAGACTACTAATTTGCAGAGATGCTCTTGTTAGTCTTGTTGGCAAGAACATCCATCGCTGCGACTCTATATCTGTGTGGCCATGATACCCTTTTCACGACGACAATGAATCTTGATCAAATCTTAAAGCGGCCAATCCGAGACGACAATGCTCGAAATAAAGCAGTCCCACTCACTTTTAATTTGAATCTTACAAAATGGGCTGCCGGTTAATATATATAGAAACAGACTATAGTGCTCAACGAGAGGAAAAACACCTGAAACATGCACTCCCTGGTAAAGCTAAACTGAGGAACAATTGCAAGAGAAGAGCCGAATAACTATAACAATCTTAAGCAATAGTAAGTAATCTTATTTGCGTTCACCTTTGGCCATCGCTGCCCCCATTTACCCGTGTAAACTGCTATGAAATCCGGCGAAAAAAAACCTATATCGTTCATTTATGGCACATGTTGACCGGCAGCTAGTAATAATCTCTCAATTGCGGAAAAATAATGTCCCCGCGCGACACGCAATTCAATTGTAAATAAAGCCATGTAACGTTTTTGAAAAAGTCAGTAACATTGCCGTTCTATGTATACACTGTACCTTATTAAAAAGCAGCTAGTCGCGCGAGAGATGCAATTTTCCAAATTGGCGTATGTGCTGGATAACTTTAAGGCGGTAAAGGTCTGTTACAGCGAGCAGGTCAGTCAGTATCTACGGAACATATAGCAAGTCAATTGCTTTGTAGATAATATTCCTCATTCTAAAATTCCAGAGATACAATCTGCATGTAATGACGCTCATAGAAAGCAATTATGAACAAGCCTTGGGCATTTTGGAACTACGTTGCACGGTCCATTTCTTCTTCTCAAGCATCTACAGGTTGGAAATTTTTCTACATATTATTGTTTTCTACCATGATTTTTCATTTATTTTCATACTCCTTGTTCATTTTCTTCCCGAAAACCCCACATGCCAACCATTCAAATTCCACCGGCTATATGAGGTAGCTCGGACCCACGGTTATGATGACCTAGCCTAAGTATACAGCCTCCCCTTTCTCCTTTAAGTCTCCTCCGATAAATGTCGTTTGATCAACAGCTATGTTTTTCAATAAACTGACCATAAGTTATACGTCAATCTTTACTCCTTGCGTGTCCGAGAAGGGTTAATGGATTGCAGCAATTCATAATGTTTTTTCTCTTGAGTATTGCCCGCTACCGCCGGTGATTGCGTCAGGAAACAGGAAACCACCTTAAAGGGATAGTATCACGAGATCGAAACTTGAAAGCGTCGGCCCACTTTTCAAGTTTGATTCCGCAAATTCAAAAAGGCCGTCGAAAAGTGGAGGTATTTGTTGAATCAAAAAAATCCGTTTTGATAGCCAAAAGAAAGAAAAAATCACTTTTAACAGTGATATGTCCAACATTCCGGTGCAAGAATAGTGAACAGTGCCGCGCGTGGAACCTCGTGATACTATCCCTTTAAAACAAAGAATGTTATTCCTTCCTGTATAACATCAAAATCAAAGAAGCTTGCGGTCAGGCACACGCATGATTTCATTAATCAATCATTGTAGCAAAACAACAGGCAAACAACCATCGCTGAGATTGGCGAACAAAACGTTCTTCGTTTATCAAACTGATATCGGCTTAACAAGGAACCGTGAAAAAAGAAAGCGAGCTCCTGATACTGTTTTTAAGCTAGGGAAGTTAAATACTCTTTATCGATAAACTCGATATTTCATTGTATAAAAATTGATCTGATCGAACACGCAATGGTTCAGCAATGTATTTTGTTACGAATAGTCTTACGCATTTGTACATGTAGATTTTTGATAGATGTTCCGTAGAAAAGAAGCCTGCTAGTAACACTTGCGTCGCTGCACTTTGAATTTCATAATTCGGAATACCGTACGTATAAACATTAATATTACTCGCCAGTCAGTGCCGATCGAGTCAGTATATTTTTGTAGGCCTCACTGACTTCGACGGCTCTCCAGTCGAGCTGAGGCTTGAAGGAACTTTTAAACAGGATATGGATTGGAAAATTATGCTTGATTAAACGTAAATTTAATTCATGTTTATCCGCAGTTCAAATATATGATTTTTATATGTTCACATTCATATATATTCACTATCATCGGGTACATTACGAACTCACAATTGACCATCTATCCATGTGGCTTGATAGTTCAGTGGATAGAGCATTGCACCGGTATCGCAAGGTCATGGGTTCGAATCCCGTTCAAGCCTGAATTTTTTTCAGGTTGCTTTTTCAACTGCTTAAGTTGAGTGCACACTGCGAGGATCATAAATTTCACTAATTTACGCTTATTAGTGTAGACTACTAACTTAAAGAGAAGCTCTTGTTGGCTACTGACATCCATCGCTGCGATTCTATATCTGCGTGGCCATGATACCCTTTTCACAACGACAATGAATCTTGATCGAATCTCAAAGCGGATAATCCGAGACGACAAGGCTCGAAATGAAGCAGTTCCACTCACTTTTTATTTGAATTTTTAAAACGGGCTGCAGATTAATATATACAGACAGTGGAAACCCGATTTTTCGAATACTTGATTTTCAGTCGAAACTCCCGATTATTCGAGCCAAAACTCTTTTACCTTGGATTTGATTTCAGTCAATACCATCTTCAATTTTTCGAACCTCCCGATTTTTCGAACCAATTTCCGTTTCCCTTGGAGGTTTGAAAACTCGGGATTCCACTGTATATATACAAACAGACTATAGCGAGCAACGAGAGGAAAAGCACCTTAAACATGCACTCTCCGGTAGAGCTAAACTGAGGAACCGTGATTGCAAGAGGAGAGATAACTATAACAAACTTAAGCAATAGTAAGTAAGCTTATTTGCGCTCACCTTTGGCCTTCGCTGCCCCCATTTTACCAGTGTAAAACTATTTTAGCGTGAAATCCGGCGAAAATAAAAAACATATATCGTTCATTTATGGTACATGTTGAGACAGCTAGTAATAATCTCTCAATTGCGGAAAAATACTGTTCCCGCGCGACACGCAATTCAAATTCAAAACCATGTAACGTTTTTAAAAAAGTCAGTAACATTGCCGTTCTATATATACACTGTACCTTACAAAAGATGTGAGTCGCGAAGAGATGCTGTATGTGCTGGATAACTTTAAGCCGGTAAAGGTCTGTTACAGCGAGCAGGGAAGTCAGTATCTACGGAACATATAGCAAGTCAATAGGCCCTTTGCACGATGGCGTCATATGACTACAACTACCAGAATTCATTTCGTTTTTCCTTTCTTATTTAAATTTTGTAATCCCAGTGCGATTTAAATAACAATAGCAGGCGCTAGCCGTCTAGGGGGGTCCGGGCGCATGCTCCCCCGGAAAATGTTTATAATAAATGCTCCCAGAATGGCTAAAAATGGATCCCAATATACCAGACGCAGTGAATTATTTTATTATTTATCAGGCTAATAAACACCACCAAATTTGAACTACAATAACAAAACATCGAACACAAGGAAAATCCCAATAATTACTTTTTAGCACATTGACAAATCTAAATCAGTAAATTTACCAAAGTTGCGAAAACGGTTTTCATTTCGTTGGACAAATTCATTCGCTACATCTAGAAGCCGAATTTTATCGGTTCTTGCCTTGTGGGTATGCAATAAAGCCACATTATTAAAACGTTGTTGGTTCATGTTCGCACGCAACCACGTTTTTACTCTCCTTGCCATGGAGAACGACCTTTCACCTGTAGCACTTGTTGCTGGATTCACCAACAGGAGTTTACAAATTACAATAACCTCACTTATCATGTGTCTCTCATGATCAGCAAGACTCTTAACCGCTTTCAAAACATCGGCAAAGCAATTAATCTGTTCATCCTTGATCAAAACTTTCAAAATTTCGAGTTGGGAAAACTCGTGGATTGTACGACCCATGGTGACTGCAACTATACATCAGTCTTCGTTTAAGGTACTTCTCGCGATATTTGACGGAAATAGCGGAAACATGCCATTGCGCCGACATACAGTATGCCGCACTGATTACAATGCCGTCTCCGGTGGAATGGTTATCTGAACAGATCCCCACAAGAGTTGTGGGTTTCTGATGTAAGCAAACAAGTTCAACGACTTCTATAACAGAACTTAAGAGAAGACCTATAAGCCATGTCCTACAAACGGCCGCCATATTGCATGTTTTAAATTTACCGCTTACCACAACACTCACTGGCGAAAGTTTTCATTAATTATCGCATATCTATGAGAGCAGTAAAACAGTAATTTTTCAATTGGGTAAAATTATTTTTTTTTTCCCAAAAATTATTATGATGAATAATGGTTATGATGATCTAGCCTTAGAATACAGCCTCCCCTTTCTTCTTTACTTCTCCTGCGATAGCTGTAGTCTGATCAACAGTTATGTTTTTCAATAAACTCAGTGACCATAAGTTATACGTCAATCTTTACTCCTTGCGTGCCGGTGCAAGAACGGTTAATTGTTCTCAGCAATTCATCATTTCCCTTTTCTTGAGTACGGCCCGCTACCGCCGGTGATTGCGTCAGTGACAGAACAAGAAAGAAACAGGAAACAACCTTAAAACAAAGAATGTTATTCCTTCCTGTATAACATCAAAAACAAAGAAGCTTGCGGTCAGGCACACGCATGATTTCATTAATCAATTATTTTAATTAGCAAAACACTGAAGCAAACAACCTGCGCTGAGATTGGCGAATAAAACGTTCTTTATCAAACTGATATTAGCCTGAGAAAACAGACGTCATTTCGCGGCGCCACCACTGGGGCCTCCGCGAAACTGACGTCTGAGCAATGAGCGCCAAACACGCGTACGCGAGACGTACTCGCTACCCAGATCTCGGTAGTGCTTCTGATTGGTTGAAAGAAATTTCCCTCGCGGCACGTGTGGATCACGCGCGTATGTTGTTTTCAGGATGACGGGAAGAATATATCCACCACGGATTTCTGTTGTCTGTTATGTGTAAATCTCATCAACGACACTTCATCACGGTACATACTACCTCGGAGATCAAAGAGCGGAGAAGAATGTCTTCATTTAATCAATGAATTGCCGTTTGAAGTGAATTTGTCAGGCGGGCCCGAAGCCAGGTATCTGTAGAAGACGTGTCTTCGCCTACTCAACTTCTAGGCAATACTGTATTAAAAACGTCGAAAGTCAACTGGGTTTTGATCGAACCTGCACCGTAAGTACGCCATCTAAAACTAGTCTTCAGCACCATTTACACGACATTCATTTTGGGTCCGGCACTCCTAAATTTTGGCACGCGGGCCGATAATTTTGGGCACGGCCCGCTTCATTTACACGTCAAAATATGTTCGATTTTTTTCAATGTTCATTTCTGAACGGCACCCCGAAAATGAGAACGGCACTCTTAAATTTGCGAGCCTGACCGGTCTTATTAACAGCGGCTCACATAGTTCTTCGCTTGTCCCCGGGGCCATTTGGGTTGAAACTTATATTAAAACGACCACAAACCAAATCTTGCTGTTTTTAAGTACTTAGAATGAAAACTATAAGGAGGAAAAACAGCGAAGAAAAAATATACAACTAGAGAATGAGGTTTCTCGATATTTCGGACAGTCAAGCTGTCCTTCTTATATCGATCCCCTGAAGAAGGACAGCTTGACTGTCCGAAATATCGGGAAACCTCAAGTTCTCTAGTTGTATATTTTTTCTTCGCTGTTTTTCTTCATTACAGTTTCCATTCGGGTTCGCGGACGCGGGTTGTTCAAAATGGCGGATATTCGAGTGCGAAAAGCAATTTTATCGCTTTATGCCTTTAAAAAGCGAAAACGACCAACAGAACTGAGGAACGAAGCAAGGTCATCGCTTGTACCACTCTTCAATAAGGCATTGAAGCGGCGACAGTACGGCCTGATGCAAGCTATTTTGAGCTGTTTAAACCCTCCGCGGTTGAGAGATGTGTGAATGCACCCGCATTCTTTTGCCTGGTTCGACATGGTCGAATCACGTTTTCCGGATATGAACTGTGGTACTCAAACTTCAGAGTAACCCGTGGGACATTTGAATATGTTCTCCATGAGATTTGTGATGACATATCTCGTCAGGACACACCAATGCGAAAGGCTGTTACTCCAAATCGTCCATTGGCAATAGCCTTGTATTACCTATAGCTATCCTCGACAGCAGAATATACAGGGTGTTTCAAAAGTTCGTGGACATTTTTAAAAGTCTATACATCATCCAGATTTTGTATTTTTTCTGTCCATTTTCTTACAGGCATTAACAAATCTTATTGTTTATTGATTTTCAGAACTATTATATAAGTCGAATAAAGAAAATCGTTGAAATAAATATTTTCCCGCCAAAAGGTGCAAATCTGTGTCGTGTGTGTTTCTGTACTTTCCCGCCATTTTCGTCTGTTTTCAGTAGCAACTAGATTTTCATTGTTTTGATATCATTTGCAAGTATGATCCCTAACAAATTCCAAAAAGCAGTCTATTTAAGAGCACATGCAGCAACTTTATGATCATCTGGAGTATCTGTGCGAGAAACGGCTAAAATATTGCAAAAAAGCAAGAGCTGGGTAGCGAAGTGGTCAAGTTCTTTAGATTTTTCCGACAAGGCAAGAAGTCCTAGACAGAACCGCTAGGAAAATTATAGAAAATGCAAAGTATAAAAGAGGCCGTTCCACCAGAAAAATCAGCAAACAACTGAAGAACAAAGATCTGCCTGGATCTGCAGCAAAGGATGGAAACCTTTGAGACGAAAAAAGCTACCACTTTTGAGCAACAAACAGTGGAAAGCTCGCTTGGCATTCGCTCGCAAATACCGTAAAGTTACAACAGATGAATGGGAAAACTTTCTCTTTAGCGATGAGTGCCCTAATTAAATACCTTTTCCATCTCCCCAACCCTAAAAACGATATCGTATGGGACTCACAGGAGATCCAGGTTCCGCCATCGTACCAAGTTAAAGGAAGCGTCAAATGGATGGTTTGGGGTGGCATGCCAGGCTGCGGCCTGACTTCCTTACATTTTATCCCGCAAGGCCAAAATGGAACGGCAGAGTATTATATCACAAAAATCCTTGAGAAGGAAGTGAAGCCTCTTTTCAGCCGACAATCTACAGCAGACGAGCCCATAAAATGACAGCTTTTCACGAACAAAAGCAGTACGACCTTCGTACAAGATGGCGCACCAGCTCATACTGCGAAAGCAACCCAGCAGTGATGCAAGAAAAAACCTCCCGAATTTTATTGAAAAAGATGAATGACCAGCAAATTCACCTGATCTTAGTCCCATTGAGAACCTATGGAGCATCATTGACGAAGTTGCATACAGAGATCCGATCCCTAAGACAATGGGAGGACGAAAACCAAGGTAACATACGGCAAGTCTGGCGAAACATAGCTCGTTTCATGCCGCAACGGCTTAAAAACGTTATACAGAAGAATGGGGGCACGCTGGGTATTGATATTTTAACAGTAGCCAAAGGAAACAATATACATAAAACTGGAAAACTTTCATTAACATCGGTATCCTAAAACCATCATTTATTTGTATAGAAATGTGTACACGAACTTTTGAAACACCGTGTAGAACCATTGCTAACTTGTTTGGAGTATCACTTACCGTTGTGTGTACTTTTCCCTCTCGAGGCCATCTTTCTTTCCGCGAACAACAAACGTTTGCGCCTGTGTTATTGAAATTTTGGCGCCAAAAGTTATTTTTACCGGGAACGAGAATGCATTCATTTTGGCACGCGGGCCTCTTTTTAGGCGGACCGAGACTACCTCCTGAGGTGGTCTCGGCCCGCCTAAATTTTTGGGCACGCGTGCCAAACATTTTGCATTTACACAGCAAAAATCAAGCGGGCCGTGCCCTAAATTATCGGCCCGCAGGCCAAAATGTAGGAGTGCCGGACCCAAAATGAATGTCGTGTAAATGAGGCTTTCATTTCCGAAAAAAAGTATTACTTATCTCAAAACAGGAACACAGCTCGTCGATTCGAATATCTAGCTTCTTGGCTTTCGCGTTTGTGTTTCCGTTCGCATCACTCTCGAAACGGCAGACTTTACTAAGAATTTTTATGCATTCTTTGAAAACTACGGTAAAGGAAATTACATTTTAAAATGTGGATTTACTTTGTAAGAAACATTTCATTGATTGTTTCTTTGTTATCAATAGTTTTATGAAATATTTAGAAAGCTCGGCCGCATTCCTCAGTGATCAGTACAAGAAATTCGCTTGCGTGGACAATTTCCAAGATCTGTTATAATGTAATGCAACAATAATAATAATGTTATAATGTAACATAAGTTATATTAGGTAATACCATGTATATATATGGGAATACTGAATAAATTGTTGTTGTATAATGTAATGCGTTTTGCTTTTGAGAGTAATCTGATAGATATTTGAATAAATATAAAACTTTCGACTGTTTGAATTTGTTGTCCTTTTTCTTGTATTTGTCATTCAAGAATTGGTCTGGAAAGCGATCTTTTGTAAACAAAACCAGATTTATATTTTGCAGCTCAAATTTCATTTGCATCGCAAAATTCAAAATGTCTCCATAATTTTTCATATTTTGACTTTCAAGTTATTTTATCAGGCTTTTTTGAAACGCCACTGATGTTTTGAATTCAAAAATCATTGAAACTAATTATTCTAGACGGAGATGTTGTTTTTCAAGCCTGTGTTCGCGCGTGATCCACGCGTGCCGCTAGGGTTATTTGAGACTGGTAATGCGTGACAAGTACGGCATTTTGGCGCTCATTGCTCAGACGCCGTTTCGCAGGGGCCCCAGTGGTGGCGCCGCGAAACGACGTCTGTTTTCTCAGGCTAAACTGATATTACTGTGTAATATGGCAGGGTATTTTTACTCAGTTTTTAATTTTTCGAACCTTAATACTCAGCCGTATTACACAACTTTTTGCTGAATATAACCTCTATATTTGTCGCTACAAATGACCCTCATTGTGATGTTAGAAGATATTTGCCGGAACGTACTTCAGTTAATAGAAGATTTACGGTAGATTGAGCAATCATATATTTCAATCAAAATATCCGGCCGTAACCTATATTTTCCGCTTGCAGCAACATGAATTCAATGTTCATAAATGGACTGGTTTTATCATGTTCGTAGCGTTTACAAACAGATCACAGACTGAAAAAAAAAACTGAATTAACAATAATGTTTTGACCTCGTGTTTTCCAAACTTATGTAGTCAAGTAATTTTGATAAAACTGTTCTGTTCAATCGGCAGTCGAATTATTTAATATAGTTGAAGACTTGAACAAGGAAAACAGGACGGTTAATTTACTCTTATTAGTGTAGACTACTAATTTGCAGAGAAGCTCTGGTTGGCAAGAACATCCTTCGCTGCGACTCTATATCTGTGTGGCCATGATACCCTTTTCACGACGACAATGAATCTTGATCGAATCTTAAAGCGGCTAATCCGAGACGACAAGGCTCTAAATAAAGCAGTTCCACTCACTTTAAATTTGAATCTTACAAAATGGGCTGCAGGTTAATATATATAGAAACAGACAATAGCGATCAACGAAAGGAAAAACACCTGAAACATGCACTCTCTTTTAAAGATAAACTGAGGAACAATTGCAAGAGGAGAGCCGAGTAACTATAACAATCTTAAGCAATAGTAAGTAATCTTATTTGCGTTCACCTTTGGCCATCGTTGCCCCCATTTACCCGTGTAAACTGCTATGAAATCCGGCGAAAAAAAACCCTATATCGTTCATTTATGGCACATGTTGACCGGCAGCTAGTAATAATCTCTCAATTGCGGAAAAATAATGTCCCCGCGCGACACGCAATTCAATTGCAAAGCCATGCAACGTTTTTGAAAAAGTCAGTAACATTGCCGTTCTATATATACACTGTACCTTACTAAAAAGCAGCTAGTCGTGCGAGAGATGCAATTTTCCAAACTGGCGTATGTGCTGGATAACTTTAAGCCGGTAAAGGTCTGTTACAGCGAGCAGGCCAGTCAGTATCTACGAGACTGGGACTAGCATGGAGACTATGTAGACGTGTTGCGATGTGCTCCGGTTGAAATGACTCTTTAAACCCTTATGTCTGCTAAGAGAAAAGTCCGAACATCATCCTCTGACGTTTCTACTAGCTGTTCACCGAATGAAAAACGTACACGGGAAAATATTGAAAGTACAAGCGAAACAGACGAAGCCTTTGAAACGCTCAACATGGCCGAAGATCTGGGCAAAAAGATCGAAGACGTACTCGCCAAACTAGGAAAGTTAGATATCATCGAAAGCCGACTAAACGATGTCTTCACGTCGCTCTCTAATATAGAGCAGTCCATTAACAGGTTGGAAAATGACGTTAAAACCTTAAAGGTCAAAACCAAACGCCTGGACGAGTCTTTCAAAGAGCTTGATGAAAGTGTTAAATTTAATGAAGAAGACATTTCCGACCTAAAGCGCGACACGAAGGCGATCAATTTTGAGGTCAAAGAATTAGAGAAACAGATGCTTTATATGGAAACGTACTCCAGAAGAGAAAACATCAAATTTATCGGAATCGATGAGGAATTTGTTACTTCTCAAAGTGACGCTGCGTCTAATAGCCATCAGCAACAAGGTGAGGACACTAAGGAAATTGTATATAAGTTCATGGAGAAGGAACTTAAAATTAAAAATCCTCGTGACAAGATCGAATTCCAGCGTATCCACCGACTAGGCAAGCCTAACAGCTCCAAATCGCGACCAATAATTGCCAGGTTTCTCCGTTATTCGGATAAAGAACTCGTTATGAATCATGCCCGCAAAAACCTACAAGGCAAGGATTTCTCTGTGTTCGACGATATCCCGAAACCACTGTACGAAGAAAGGAAAAAACAATTAAAAAACTTAAACAGGCAAGGGAGAAAGGCCACACCGCCTATTTTAGTAAGGCTCATCCTGATAAACTTTTTATTAATGGTAAATATTTTGCCCCAGATAAACCATTAGATTAAATACTTTTCTCTATGGCGATATATTATCTTTCTTTTTCCTACTGCGCTATAGTTATTCCCTTGCAAACTAGAATTATATCGGTTTCGCTAAATTTGCATTAAGTCAACAACTCTGTGACATAGGCATTTTTCATTGTGTTAGGTTCTTTTCTTTTCAAACCTAACCTTTTTTTCTCATTGCTTATTATGTTTGTCGTTTCTTTCGGAGTACAAAAAAAAAGTAACACGTTTGGCTAGGTAGAAATGATGCCCATACATCGTGTTATGGGGCATGTTGTCGGTTCGTTATGTATTGTTTTATGTTTTGTGTTATATGTGTTTATTCCCTGTCGCCAAATATTTTTATTCATATTCATCACTCTTTTTTTGTTGTTGTTATTTTTGTATTTTTTAGGTTTTTGTTTTTCTGTCTTGTTTTTATATGTATGTAAACTTTCCAGATGCTTTAAACTTCAAAAGCTTTATATCCTTCATTTGTTTTTCACGTTATGGCACCATTTTTCATTGTTTAGGTTGATTTTAACACTATTATATGAATATGGCTAATTACAATTTCAATTTATTATCTCTGAATGCTCGAGGGATTCGCGACTTTTTTAAAAGAAAATCAATATTCACATGGATCAGTAATCAAAAAGCCGACATTGCTTTCTTACAAGAAACCTACAGCACTCGAGATACTGAGAACGAATGGAAGTTTCAATGGCGAGGTAAAATGTTGTTTGCACACGGCACAAATCATAGCAGAGGTGTCCTCATTCTAATTAATGATGAGCTCCATATGGAAATTAAAAATGTATTACAAGACACCGACGGTCGATATATAGTTGTAGAAGCAGTTATTCAAGACTCTCCCTTCCTCTTGGTGAATCTGTATGCACCAACAAACAGTTCTGATCAATGCAGGTTTTTCGAAGGCATTATAACTACATTAGGTGATCTTGACGTTGACCCAGACTACCAGATTATCATAGGTGGTGATTTCAACACTCACCTTGATGCCAAACTCGACAATTTAAGAGGAAGAATTGAGACAAAACCTTCTGTGAGATGTATAAAAGAGCTGATGTTGGCGTACAATTTAATTGATATTTGGAGAATGCAAAATCCTGAAAAAAAGAATTTTACTTGGACTCAAAAAACCCCGTTGATTAGACGTCGCTTGGATTACTGGCTCATCAGCACAGAAGCTCAGGATGACATAGCTAAAACGGATATTATTCCAGCTATAAAATCTGATCATTCGGCAGTTACCTTGTCACTCAATAGTCTAGATAGACAACCTTTCGGCCCCTCCTACTGGAAATTCAACTCTAGTCTCCTGGATGATGCTGTTTATGTTGATTTAATCAGCTCAAAACATCCTGATTGGCTAGCTAAATATGATGAAGTTAAAGACAAACGGATCTTGTGGGACTTAATTAAGTATGAAATACGACAAGTAACTATAAAATATAGCAAAGAGAAGGCTAGAGAGCGTAGAGCCCGTTTGGTGGATACTGAAAAGAAACTTAGACAATGTGAATTAGATTGCAATATGGATCCGTCCGAAAGAAACATTGCTAACCTTGAGGCTGCAAAATATGAGTATGAACTTTTGTATGATTACATAGTTCGTGGAAGTATTCTGCGATCTAGAGTTAATTGGCACGAGAAAGGTGAAAAAAATCATAAATACTTTTTGAACTTAGAAAAATCTCGATTTGGTAAATTTGCTGTTCGCCGTCTTTTCGATAGTCAAGGTAAAATAATCGTTAATCCACATGCTATAATGAAAGAGCTTCGGGAATATTACCAAAATCTGTATAGTTATCCGCAGGAATCCGACGTGAGTGAAGAAACATGCATGGATTTTACTAACAACAGCGATATACCAAAACTAGCTGAAAACTTAAAGGGGCTATGTGAAGGGAAGCTTTCCCTCGCTGAGTGTTATGCTGCCCTTAATAAGTTTTCAAATGGCAAAGCTCCTGGAAACGACGGTATTACACCCGAGTTTTACAAACGCTTTTGGAATTTGCTGGGTCAACAACTAACTGATTCTCTAAATTATTCTTTTGATCATGGAGAAGTATCTAATACACAAAAACAAGCAATTATTAAGTTGATTGATAAGAAAGATAGAGACAGAAGGTATATTAAAAACTGGCGTCCAATTTCTCTCTTAAACGTTGATGTTAAAATTGCCTCCAAAGCCCTCGCCCTCCGCTTAAAAAAAGTTTTACCAAACATTATACATGCAGACCAATATGCTTATGTCAAAGGCCGAACGATATTTGACGCCGTCCGTACAATTGATGATATCATGGAATACGCCAAACTTATGCAATTACCTGGATTGATGGTTGCTTTAGATTTTGAAAAAGCCTTTGATTCCTTAAGTTGGTCGTTTTTGTTAAAAGCATTGAAGTCATTTAATTTTGGCGAATCCTTCATTAAATGGGTAACCGTGTTATACTCCAATATATCGAGCTGCGTTCTGAATAATGGTTTTTCAATCCAGATTTTCGAGGTACACAGAGGCGTGAGACAAGGCGACCCATTGTCCGCCTACCTTTTTATTATCGCTTTAGAACTGTTGCTCATTAAAATCCGAAATGACAAAGACATAAAAGGTATTATGATTGATAACAAAGAAATCAAATTAACAGCTTTCGCAGATGATTTAACTACGTTTCTACAAAATCTTACTTCTTTCCAATGCCTTTCGGTAACGCTTAACAAATTCGGAACTTGTTCTGGTTTAAAGCTAAATAATGAAAAAACGGAAGCTTTGTGGCTTGGAAGCGATCGAATGAATATAAATCCTCCGGACGTTTGTATTAAAAATTTTAATAAGCCTATTAAGATCCTAGGTATTTTTTTTACGTACGATTGGCGCAAAAAACAGGAACTTAATTTCGAAGCTATTTTGGAAACACTTACTAAAACTTTAAAGGGTTGGCAATGGAGAGGTCTTACTTTGTTTGGAAAAATTCAGATTATAAAAACATTTGTTATACCTAAATTTATGTTCCGTGCATCCCTTATTTGTCTCACCAAAGATATAATTAAACAAGCAAACTCTATCATATATAACTTCATATGGAGAGGAAAGGATAAGATTAAACGCCTTGCTTTGATTAGTGACTACAATAATGGAGGCCTGCGAATGCCTCATATACAAACATTGATCGATACTCAACGTATCATGTGCCTTAAGAAATATTCTGAAAATTATAACAGCCCATGGAAACAAGTCCTTTCTTTTTTTCTAAAAGATTACGGTGGTAAATTTATATTACATTGCAATCTTAACATCGCTGACTTACCTAACACTCTTCCAAAGTTCTATGTGGAATGCTTTACTGTATGGGCCAATTTTTCCTCGAAACCCATTCTGACTAAAGAGCACGTCCTTAGAGAGGTTATATGGAACAATCAATTTCTGCGTATCGGAGGAAAACCCTTTTTTTTGTAAGAAACCTTATTCCAAAGGCATAATATCCCTTGCCGATGTTTTAACGAATAATGGTAAGCTAAAACACTGGTCCTTTTTTGAAAGTAAAGGCCTTAATGTTAATGACTACCTTATCTTCTTGGGCCTATTTAATTCTATTCCATCTTCATGGAAAAGCCTACTTAACTCCACTGCTGAGAGATTTGATGCCTCAACTATTGCCCAAGGTTCAGATCTTGATTACTCACTGTATTTTGATGTGAATGTCTCTCTTGACTCCCTTACCTCCTCGAAACTGTATTGGAAATTAGTTGAGTTGATTCAGGTTTTCCCATCGGCACGTTACAAATACACATCTTTGTTTCCTGACACTAACCTAGACTGGGATGTTGTTTACTTAATTCCGCATCTAGTTACCCTTGATACCAAGACAAGAATCTTTCAGTATAAACTACTCAATCGAATAATCTATACTAATACATCCTTATATAAAATGAAATTAGTTGAGTCGCTTCTTTGCACTTTCTGTAAAACACAAGAAGAATCTCTCGAGCATCTCTTTTGTCGCTGCAATTTTGCTATAACCTTTTGGAGGTCTGTTGTTCTCTGGATTAGGACGTTACATATTGATATTGATTTTTTGACAGATAGTGACATTATTTTCGGCCTAACACAAAAGAGGTCGCATTGGTCGCTTTTGAATCACATCATTATTACTGGGAAACAGATCATATACCAAAATCGTTTAAAACTATCATTACCGCTACTGTCTCATGTCACTAATAAATTAAAGTACATAGAATGTATTGAACGAGCAATTGCAAAAAAGAACAACAAACTTACAATCCACAGTGAAAAATGGAAGCCGTTAATAGATATTGAACGAACGATTGTATAAGCTTGTGTTTAATTACTTTTGCACTGCTGGAATCTACTGTTTTTTTAAAACTTTCGTCCACTGTAACGTAAAGTTAGGTATCGTAATGTATTGTAGAGTAATGTAATGTAGTCAATAAATAAAAAAAAAATAAAAAAATAAAAAAAAAAATCTACGAAACATACAGCAAGTCAATTGCTTTGTAGATGATATTCCTCATTCTAAAATTCCAGAGATACAATTGGCTGCATATAATGACGCTCATAGAAAGCAATTATGAACAAGCCTTGGGCATTTTAGAACTACGCTGCATGGTCCATTTCTTCTTCTCAAGCGCCTACAGGTTGGAAATGTTTCTACATATAATTATTTTCTACCATAATTATTCATTTATTTTCATACTCCTTGTTAATTTTTTTCCCGAAAACGCCACATGCCAATCACTCAGATCCCACTGCGCGGCAGGCTATATGACGTACCTCGGACCCCCCGGTTATGATGACCTAGCCTTAGTATACAGCCTCCTCTTTCTTGTTTACGTCTCCTCCGATAACTGTAGTCTGATCAACAGTTACGTTTTTCAATAAACTGACCATAAGTTATACGTCAATCTTTACTCCTTGCGTGTGCAAGAACGGTTAATTGTTTGCAGCAATTCATAATGTCCTTTTTCTTGAGTACGACTCGCTACCGCCGGTGATTACGTCAGTGACAGAACAAGAAACAGGAAACAACCTTAAAACAAAGAATGTTATTTTTTCCTGTACAACATCAAAAACAAAGAAGCTTGCGGTCAGGCATACGCATGATTTCATTAATCAATCATTGTAGCAAACCAACAGGCAAAGAACCTGCGCTGAGTTTGGTGAATAAAACGTTCTTTATCAAACTGATGTCGGCTTAACAACCGTGAAAAAAAAACCAGCTCCTGATACTATTTTTAAGCTAGGAAAGTGAAATATTCTTTATCGCTAAAATTACTGAACCTGTCATCCCTGAACTACTTTGCTTAATAAAGAATACCGGAATGAAATTTGGTTGTATCACCGTACCAAAAGACAGTATATTTATTATAAAACTGTAACGTCATTCTACCATATAAGGAAAACAGTCGAGCAAAATATCCGGGCGAACTACACAGAAGATTGAGGTATCCCGGTTTCAAGATACATAAACTATAATGAAAGAAATGTCAGTCGAATAATAAATCCATTATTCGATGGTTTAAAGGGGCTATGTCACCATTTTTAGCGTTACTTTAAAAAGCCAAAATACATCTTTACATCAGTGAAATTCCAAAAATAAGAATCCAGTTTTGCTAAAATTATTCTACTAGTGCTCTAAAAGTAAAAATAAGTGTCTTGGCCTGCAGATGGCCAGCATGGAAATGGATTGTATCTTGAAACAATTGGGCCAATTTTTTCAAGTTTATCGCTTGTGTCTTAGAAAATTCGCCAAAACTCCGATTATAGTTTATTTTCTCTGCTAAAATTCACTTGATATCTTCCTGTCAGAGAGTGCTCTTCAGTTAAGCATTTCGTGTACGACAAAGATACTTAGTTTTAATTTGCGACGGTTTTGACCCGAAAACCTCAAAATCACCATGACATAGCTCCTTTAACAGATTATACGTGCGGGTTCTTTTACTCATTGTTCGCATTTTTCTCGGCCCCACGGGGCTCGAAACAATACCACGAAACTCGTAAAACATCCGCCCGTATTATCTGTTGAATCATCGAACATAAGGTGTGTTTATTATTCGACATAGCATTCCACAGCGGAAAGACGCATTAAAACGAGTGCAAATATGACGTTTTTACACTCTTCTGACCATGCGCTTGGAAAACATTTTCAAAAACTTAGATTTATGAGAAATTAAATGTCGCATAATGAACAATTTAATATTCAGCGAAACGTTGTGCAATAGGGCAGGGTATTTTTACTCAGTTCATAATTATTCTAACCTTAATACTCAGCCGTATTACACAATTTTTCGATGAATATAACCTCTATATTTGTCGCTACAAATGACCCTCATTGTGATGTTAGAAGATATTTGCGCGAATTGATAATTTGATAATTTTTTGATAATTTATTTATTTCGCCATTTCACACAATTACATGACATAGAAGAATTACAAATTTAGCAGGAGTAGATGGCGAGGAGACCTGAAAGAAACCATAGGGCTTGCATAAATCAGGTTTCCACACAGAACTAAAGGTAGACTAGCCAAATAAAATAGAGCAATATGGACGAACTAATGGATCAAGGTTGCAGAGTGTAACTGATTTACTAATAAAAAATTCTTTAAGCTCTTTTTTTAAAAGACGCAGGGGAGGAGGAGCTAGTTATCTCGGTATTAAGTGAATTGAAAAACTTTGGACCTTGAAAAAAAAATGGAAAACTGTCTGATATTGGTTCTGCAGAGTGGTAAGTGATAAGAATGAGCAAACCTGGTGTTATAACTGTGGATTTGATTGTTAACTAGGAAAAGGTTCTCAAATTTTGTACGGAGCGTAGAGTTATTGAATGAAAACATAAAAAGACCTAGTTGCAACAGGTGAATATCGTGAAATTCAGGAGCATCATGCCTAGAGTTGTTCACTATTCGTAACGCACGCTTCTTCTTCACACGAACGTCCTTAATAGAGGATTTACTGTAGATTGAGCAGTCATATATTTCAATCAAAATATCTGGCCGTAAACTATATTTTACGCTTACAGCAACATGAATTCAATGTTCATGAATGGACTGTTCTAATCATGTTCGTAGTGTTTACAAACAGATCGCAGACTGAAAAAAAGAACTGAATTAACAATAATGTTTTGATCTCATGTTTTCCAACCTTATGTAGTCAAGTAATTTTGATAAAACTATTCTGTTCAATCGGCAGTCAAATTATTTAATATAGTTGAAGGCTTGAACAAGGAAAACAGGACGGTTAATTTACAGATTATTAGTGTAGACTACTAATTTGCAGAGAAGCTCTAAAGTTGACATCCATTGCTGCGACTCTATATCTGTGTGACCAATTGATACCCTTTTCACGACGACAATGAATCTTGATCGAATCTTAAAGCGGCTAATCCGAGACGACAAGGCTCTAAATAAAGCAGTTCCACTCACTTTTAATTTGAATCTTACAAAATGGGCTGCAGGTTAATATATAGAAACAGACTATGGCGAGTAACGAGAGGAAAAGCTCCTGGCATGCACTCTCTGGTAACTAAACTGAGCAACAATTGCAAGAGAAGAGCCGAATAACTATAACAATCTTAAGCAATAGTAAGTAATCTTATTTGCGTTCACCTTTGGCCATCGTTGCCCCCATTTACCCGTGTAAACTGCTATGAAATCCGGCGAAAAAAAACCCTATATCGTTCATTTATGGCACATGTTGACCGGCAGCTAGTAATAATCTCTCAATTGCGGAAAAATAATGTCCCCGCGCGACACGCAATTCAATTGTAAAGCCATGTAACGTTTTTTGAAAAAGTCAGTAACATTGCCGTTCTATATATACACTGTACCTTACGAAAAAGCAGCTGGTCGCGCGAGAGATGCAATTTTCCAAATTGGCGTATGTGCTGGATAACTTTAAGCCGGTAAAGGTCTGTTACAGCGAGCAGGCCAGTCAGTATCTACGGAACATATAGCAAATCAATTGCTTTGTAGATAATATTCCTCATTCTAAAATTCCAGAGATACAATACAATTGGCTGCATATAATGACGCTCATAGAAAGCAATTATGAACAAGCCTTGGGCATTTTAGAACTACGCTGCATGGTCCATTTCTTTTTCTCAAGCGCCTACAGGTTGGAAATATTTCTACATATAATTATTTTCTACCATGATTATTCATTTATTTTCATACTCCTTGTTCATTTTTTTCCCGAAAACGCCACATGCCAATCACTCAGATCCCACTGCGCGGCAGGCTATATGACGTACCTCGGACCCCCCCGGTTATGATGACCTAGCATTAGTATACAGCCTCCTCTTTCTTGTTTACGTTTCCTCCGATAACTGTAGTCTGATCAACAGTTACGTTTTTCAATAAACTGACCATAAGTTATACGTCAATCTTTACTCCTTGCGTGTGCAAGAACGGTTAATTGTTTGCAGCAATTCATAATGTCCTTTTTCTTGAGTACGACCCGTTACCGCCGGTGATTGCGTCAATGACAGAACAAGAAACCTGAAACAACCTTAAAACAAAGAATGCTATTCCTTCCTGTATAACATCAAAAACAAAGAAGCTTGCGGTCAGCAAACGCATGATTTCATTAATCAATCATTGTAGCAAAACAACACGCAAAGAACCTGCGCTGAGTTTGGCGAATAAAACGTTCTTTATCAAACTGATATCGGCTTAACAACCGCGAAAAAAGAAAGCGAGCTCCTGATACTATTTTTAAGCTAGGAAAGTGAAATATTCTTTATCGCTAAAATTACTGGACCTGTCATCCCTGAACTACTTAGCTTAATAAAATAGAATACCGGATTGAAATCTGGTTGTATAACCGTACCAGTAGACGGTATATTTATTGTTCAACTGTGACGTCGTACTACCATATAAGGAAAAGAAAACAGTCGAGCAAAATATCCGGGCGAACTACACAGAAGATTGAGGTATCCCGGTTGAAGATACATAAGCTATAATGAAAGGAATATCAGTCGAATAATAAATCCATTATTCGATGGTTTAACAGATTATACGTGCGGATATTTTTACTCGTTGTTCGCATTTTTCTCGGCTCCACGGGGCTCGAAACAATACCACGCAACTCGTAAAATATCCGCCCGTATTATCTGTTGAATCACCGAATATAAGGTGTGTTTATTATTTGACATAGCATTCCAGAGCGCAAATACGCATTAAAACGAGTGCAAATATTACACGTTATTACACTCTTCTGACCATGCGCTTGGAAAACATTTTCACAAACTTAGATTTATGAGAAATTAAATGTCGCATAATGAACAATTTAATATTCAGCGAAACGTTGTGCAATACGGCAGGGTATTTTTACTCAGTTCATAATTATTCTAACCTTAAGGTGGTACAATTGGCTGAGAGGTAAAAAATAAACTTGCATTTATTTTAAGTCAGCTAGTAGATATAATATTGTTATGTACAATTCCAAAAAATGAGCGTTCAATGTGTGTGAATTTCGGAGAAAATGGAGGTTGAAGTTCGTAGCTAAGGGCGCCATTTTGGGACGCCATATTGGATTTGCAGACGCAAGTATCGAGCAGCGGAAGCCCTAGACATGCGCTTTGAATTTTCGTTCGCGGGTATCCTCGTGTCATCTCGCGCGGTACTTCTCTGGCTTTCTGTGGACACGTACGGATTGTGATACTCACCATACTGCTTTGGATAGTAAGTTTATTGTCGTTTATACATGTTAATGCTAAACGAAATAAAGAAAATGCTCTTTTCAGCCCTTCAACATGTCAGAAGGCGCTTTGGCATCCATTGCGTGAGTCGTGTGAGTCCACGCAACAATTCAATGATGATCTAAAATACTCTTGGCTTGCGAGTAAGCTTACATAATTCCTTTTCCTAACGAAGTTCGATTGATCTTTTAGCCTCAAATGGTGGCAAATAGCATAAAGCGATAAAACCATGGTTTGCAAAAGGTGTGAAATTCACAACTAAAGGCTACTCCACGTGCTCGATGAAAAGAAAGTTTACTGTTTGCTTTTCGTGATGCTCAGTTTTTTGGTTCAAGTTACTTGTTTCATTGCTAGTCTAAAACTAGTTATTATTGCAAGCCTATTGATTTGATAAGGCCAAAAAAACTTGAGTGAAATTTACAATACCTTTATAATAGTTTGAGTCTATAATTCTAGGTCACAAGGAATGAGTTAGTTGTCAGTTATGTTCTCTCTTCATCGTTGCTAAAGATGAAGACCCAGTTCTCAGCTAGAGTCAACTGATAATCCTTAGTTCATGTTGCTGAACTTTCTCTATATCAAGGGTTACTAGTGGACAGGTCTCCCACAACTGTCCCGTCCATTCCATATAATTGTGAGAAACTGTAACATTGTATTTGTTGTCATTTAAGTTATCTTTCTTCTGGTTTAAGCATGGAAATGGCACTGGGGGCAGATCATCGCTGATATATCCCCCGGCTATAGTTGACACCATTCATCAACTATACCCAGGGGATATTAAAATAATTATATACCCTTGGCAAGGTAAAAATTTAGAACAATTCTTTTCTGAAATAGCTTCAAGTGCAATTGTATAATTTTGTACACATTGTTCTATTTTCCCCTTTTGCAAAGAAAAAGCTTCTATGAAGTGTCACTTGATGAATTTATCCAGTGCTATCATGAGGTGGATTTGCGATACGGCTTCAAATCGAGGGAAAGAAATGTCTGTCACATTTTCACTTAATACTTGTCACCATCCTGTACTCTTTGGATCCATATATTAACAGTGACATGTTCTCTTTATTGCAGGATGCCCAAGATGACAGTTCCAAAGCAAATGCCAAAAGACAGAAACATCAGTAATTTAAAACAGAACCCTCTCGCCATTTAGCTAGTTCAAGGATTAGCTACTTTTTTACATGTTGCAAATGAAGACTTTATTTTTGTTTGGTTTCTATAAAAATGTTACAATGTTTTAGACTGGAAGGGGAGGGTTTCTTGTTTTAAAATACTGATGTTTCTCTGGTTTCTCATAACATTCGAGTTCAAAACAAAGAAAATTGACCGAGGCCAAAATTGTCATAATTTTCAAAAAATTTCGATATATTAAAATTAATACTCGGCTCCGAGGCTTGGGGGAATAAGACAAAGAAATCACACCGAGGTTCAGCGTTGAATTATTCATTTTCTGTTTTATTCCCCCAAGCCTCAGAGCCAAGTGTGAATTTTAATATATCAAAATTGGTCTATTGCAGAGGCCATAATAATTTATTATATGATAACTTTTGGATACCATTTTTTAATTGAATATCACTTCAAAACAAATAAAATTGAATGACTGAGGCCATAATAATAATATTAGTTTACAACTTTTTATACCATTATATAAATAAAGATCAATTCAAAACAAAAGAAATTCTGTGAAGGCAATTTTATTTGTAACAGTATGTGTAACTGACAGGTCCCATCATTTCTACCTAATGAAGGCTGAATGACATGGGAGTGGGAGGGAGGGATAGTATTCCAAAATGAAAAACAAAACAAAAACAATTTTCTTTTAAAGAAAAGGAGAGACCCACAGAATAATAAAAAGATTACATGACTGAGGCCGTAATAATCTTTATAACTTTTTCAAAGGTTCGGAGGGCACAAAATCATCTATTTTTAATTTGTGTAGGTCACTATGTACAGAGACACTTGTCCTTGTGTGGGGAAACTCCCTTGTCGGGAGTCCTTACCATTGATCACAATGCCAAAAAATCTCCCTATTTGCTAATTACACTTATTTCCCTGACAAGAGGGACACAAAACGCAGCTCGCAACAAGTGACAGTAATGCAGAAAATAAGGTCACAAAAAGAAATCAAATCCAAAACTATACAAATCAAATCTATACAAGCCCTATGGTTTCTTTCAGGTCTCCTTGCCATCTACTCCTGTTAAATTTGTACCCCCCCCCCCCCCCCCCCCCCCCCCCGAAGAAAAAAATTAAAATAGGAATAGCGAAGCATAAATGGTGTCTCTTATACAAAAAGCTGAATATCGTCGTTGTTGAGGTCGTTTACAAAAGGGGTGATGAGAGGCAAAACAATCCAAGCAATCAGGCAGTTTTCTTGTTACCTTTGAAGTAATATTTATTTGGCTATCTTTGTTGACCCTCCCCCTTCACTGGAGTTTTATCACATGAGCCGCAAATCCCTCCTTCTTCCTCTGTGTCTGGGCCGTATTATTTGTCAGAATCGCCTGTTTCTTCAAGGATTTCAGAACCTCCACAGTAGCATCGAACAAAATTGTGAAAAATGACCTTGCTCTTCAGATACGCTGCAACATCTTTCGCGGATCGAAATGTTTTCCTTTCCGGCGGTCTCCGGGGAAGGAGACTGCAGCTTGTACCGCTTTCCTGTCGCTTCCACAATCCATCCAGCTTCTTTTAGCTTATCCAGGTCCAGTTCAGTTCTGGAACCCTCTCCACCAGCAGCCGAGCATCTTGCTTGCAAGAACACGACATGTTAGCTTGTCCCGTAAGATTCGCTTTATAGTTGCTTTATGCGGACTATTTACAGTATGTTGACAAAAAAAAAAATACTTACAAATGCTATGATACAGTGGCGATATAAAAAATGAAGTATGAAGAAGGAAATATACACAAAATTATATAACGGATGAAGAATATTGAACGTTTCGAAAGCTGGTTTACGATAGACAGTAATGGCGAACGAAGGCAATCGTGGAATACGCGAAATGACTCGCACACACGCGCGAACCTAATGAGTAATGTGATCTGCGCATGGTATCCGCTGACAAAAGGATTGTTGTGTCATTGCTTTTGTTGGTTGCTAGGGAGTTTGCCTTTGTTTGGACTAAAAGGCTCGAAACACGCACGCAATACGTCGTTTCACTCGTTTGAACCACGCAAAGCGTGGTCCAGAAAGCAACGCAGCCTCCGAAGTGGAAACAAAACATGGCGGATCGATTTGGACGAAACTAATGAAGGAAAACTGACAGAATTCGACGCCATTTTAGCTTCCCTTTGACAAAATACAAGAAATTTCAAACAAGAAAAACTCAATGCTAACGTAATTTGGCACAGTTTATAAGCACAAATGAAGTAATCACCCCGCACTTAGCCGCAAATAAACGTTGCTTTCGAACGGATTTATAAGACGCCATTTGCTTACTTTTAATATGTGTTAATTATTAACACAGGATTTAGTATTAAACTGCGGCTAAGTCACATTTAAATTATTTTCTTATCAACAGTCTGTAAAACAAAAATTGTAGCTATTTGATAAAGAGAAAAATAAAAAAATACAAATAACTGATTTTTATACCTCTTGTGAGGTATCGAATTTCACCCACTTCCGGGACAAAAATGCAAATTTCGATTGCAGATTCAAATTTTACGATAAAAATTGTATAATAACTTCTTCCATGGCATTTTAAACAGAGTTGAAGAAATATTCCAAAATGGGTCGTTTTTGTAAGCCTTTTAGCCAATTGTACCAGCCGTATTACACAATTTTTCGATGAATATAACCTCTATATTTGTCGCTACAAATGACCCTCATTGTGATGTTAGAAGATATTTGCGCGAATTAATAATTTGATAATTTTTTGATAATTTATTTATTTCGCCATTTCACACAATTACATGACATAGAAGAATTACAAATTTAGCAGGAGTAGATGGCGAGGAGACCTGAAAGAAACCATAGGGCTTGCATAAATCAGGTTTCCACACAGAACTAAAGGTAGACTAGCCAAATAAAATAGAGCAATATGGACGAACTAATGGATCAAGGTTGCAGAGTGTAACTGATTTACTAATAAAAAATTATTTAAGCTTTTTTTTTAAAAGACGCAGGGGAGGAGGAGCTAGTTATCTCGGTATTAAGTGAATTGAAAAACTTTGGACCTTGAAAAAAAAAATGGAAAACTGTCTGATATTGGTTCTGCAGAGTGGTAAGTGATAAGAATGAGCAAACCTGGTGTTATAACTGTGGATTTGATTGTTAACTAGGAAAAGGTTCTAAATAAAGCAGTTCCACTCACTTTAATTTGAATCTTACAAAATGGGCTGCAGGTTAATATATAGAAACAGACTATGGCGAGTAACGAGAGGAAAAGCTCCTGAAACATGCACTCTCTGCTAACTAAACTGAGCAACAATTGCAAGAGGAGAGCCGAGTAACTATAACAAAAGTAAGCTTATTTGCGTTTACCTTTGGCCATCGCTGCCCCAATTTTACCCGTGTAAACTGCTATGAAATCCGACGAAAATAAAAAAAACAAATATCATTCATTTATGGCACATGTTCACCCGCAGCTAGTAATAATCTCTCAATTGCGGAAAAATAATGTCCCCGCGCGACACGCAATTCAATTGCAAAGCCGTGCTACGCTTTTGAAAAAGTCAGTAACATTGCCGTTCTATATATACACTGTACCTTACTATAAAGCAGCTAGTCGCGCGAGAGATGCAATTTTCCAAATTGGCGTATGTGCTGGATAACTTTAAGCCGGTAAAGGTCTGTTACAGCGAGCAGGCCAGTCAGTATCTACGAAACATATAGCAAGCCAAGTCAATTGCTTTGTATATAATATTCCTCATTCTAAAATTCCAGTGATACGAATAATGACGCTCATAGAAAGCAATTATGAACAAGCCTTGGGCATTTTGGAACTACGCTGCATGGCCCATTTCTTCTTCTCAAGCACCTACGGGTTGGAAATTTGTCTACATATAATTATTTTCTACCATGATTATTCATTTATTTTCATACTCCTTGTTCATTTTCTTCCCGAAAACCCCACATGCCAACCATTCAGATCCCACCGGCTATATGAGGTAGCTCGGACCCACGGTTATGATGACCTAGCTTAAGTATACAGTCTCCCCTTTCTTCTTTAAGTCTCCTCCGATAACTGTCGTTTGATCAACAGTTATGTTTTTCAATAAACTGACCATAAGTTTCGGTATACGTCAATCTTTACTCCTTGCGTGTGCAAGAACGGTTAATGGATTGCAGCAATTCATAATTTCCTTTTTCTTGAGTACTGCCCGCTACCGCCGGTGATTGCGTCAGGAAACAGGAAACCACCTTAAAAAAAAGAATGTTATTCTTTCCTGTATAACATCAAAAACAAAGAAGCTTGCGGTCAGGCACACGCATGATTTCATTACTGTTGTAGGAAAACAACAGGCAAACTAGCCTGTGAACAGGCCTCCTTGTGGGGGTATGACGAAAGTAGATAGCGGCGAAAAGAAAACTCGCGAGGAAAACTCGGCGAGCGAAGCGAGCCGCGGGAAAACTGGGGAGAGGGGAAGAGGCGGGGAGGCCTGTAGACAAACCATTGATGCCGCCGTTCCAGATCACCAACTGTGCACTAGATTCTAGTGCAAACGCTGATTGGTCAGATCACCGACTGTTGACACATTCTGTTGACAAGTTTGCGGTCATGATATCCGCCGTGTCCTGAAAGAGCTGTGGAAGTTGGAAAGAACGACCGTTATTGTTGTAACGCCACTAGTTTCCATTATGAAGGATCAGGTCGAGGAGATGACACGTTTGGGACTCAAAGCATTTGCTATTGGTTTAGGGGAAGAAGAAGCTGAGAAAGAACTATGCGCATGGTTATAAAACTAAAAGGGGTAGACAGACCTACACGACTCCTGTTGTGTGACCATTGTATTGTTTTAAGCTTTCACTGCAAAAATAGACAGGCTAAAAACGTAGTATCACTCATCGCTAAAAAGTATTTAAAAAGCATAAAGCTTTCCCAGTAAGACTTAAGAGAGAAAAGCGCCTTTAGATCACAGTTAGGAATTTGTTCTCTTCGATGATATTGATCTTTTGATTTCGGCGGAATATCTCTGAAATTGTACAGAGCCGTTAGAATTATATTTCTTTATGCCGTTGTTTGGTGCTAACTCTAATTTGCATACACTGTGGTTTCTCTGGCTCACTTTTGTTGCAAGATAAATACTAATCGGCTAAAGTGTGTTATCGCTTTGAAAGTGTAAGGATCGTTAATTTCTCATGCCGTGATTATTCGTTCCCGCGACTTGTCATTTTCACGTGCGCGACTATTTACATTCCAATGCAATCAACCACTGATAATGATCTTGTTGACAGATAGTCGACAGGTTAATCACAAAGGGGTGGAATGGCGACCTCAATAATTTGTCGACAGGCTCTCCCCCTCCCTTTTCCTTTTACCCACCTCCTCCCCGTTCGTCGTTTTTTTTTTTTTTTCGCCCTATATCCCAACAGAGAGCCTGTTCACAGGCTACAGGCAAACAACCTTCGCTGAGATTGGCGAATAAAACAAGACACCATACAAGGCAAGATTTATTGCAGGTTCAAGTTCATGCACTACAACCAGGCTCTCTAAATTAATTACCGAGTGTCTTAAACTAGTCCGCGCCCACTGTACCGCTTACTGCAAGACGATTCGGGACAGGACAGGTGTTAACTGCATGTGGATCGTCAATAACTCGTTGGACGTTATCCTTGTAATGGAGGCACAACAGCTTTCCCTAAATCATGCGAGTACCTGGGACTTTTCTACTCTTTATACATGCCTTCCACACGCACAGCTTAAAAAGCAACTCCGTGATCTTTTGGAAAGAGTTTTCAATACAAAAGGAAAAAGTTTCATTGCTACTAATAA